>CAUYUJ010002163.1:72500-92561 GCA_963575745.1 Prorocentrum cordatum
CTCACTCCACTCCTCACTCCTCTCCTCTCCTCTTCCTCCTCCTCCTCCCTCCTCCTCCACCTCCTCCTCCTCCTCCCCCTCCTTCGCCAACTTCTCGTCATCCTGCTCTCCCCGTCGTCCTTCCCTTCTTCTGCTCCTCCTCCTCCTCCTCCTCCTTCTCCTCCTCCTTTCTTGCTCCTGATGGCAAGAATGTCTTCAGACGCTGCCGTTTTCCTCCTCCTCCTCCTCCGATCCCACCATTCCTCCGCACCTTGCTTTTCCTCCTCGTCCTTCCTTCCCGCTCCCTCTCCCCAGCGCCATCATCTTCCTTCTGCGATGTCGTCGTCGTCGCCGTCGTCGTCGTCGGTACACATCCCCAGCACCAGAGGACTTCCCCAGAGCGGCGGACAACTCATCGAAGCGCGAAGGCCTCGGAAGCCGTCCCCCCTCTGAAGGCCTCCCGGAACTGCTCCCCCCCCTCCTCCCGCCCCTCGCCGCGGAGGCCGCCCAGCACCTTCCGAGGACCTGGGCGGTCCGCTGGGCACCTCTCTGCAGCAGGCGCGTGCGCCAAGACATCTCGCTGTAGGAACGACTTCGCCGGCTGCTTCAGAGCTCCAATGGGCTCTTGGGGTCGTCGGGGTATCCGGGATCCCCGTGGGGCACCTGCTGGCAGGCCAGCCTCTCGTCCGGTGCGCCGGCTGTGCATGAACCAGGAGCGGCGTGAGCATGGGCGTTCGGAGGTCCGCGTGCACCTCTCAAGGTTTTACATTCGAAATCGATAGCAAGGACGGGCGGTAAGAACGCAAGGGTCTTGGGCGCCGAGGTTGGCTCTTTTTGGGCGGCGGACTGCCAACGCCCTGCTGGGCTGGCCCGTGCAAGCCGCGAAGGACGGGCCGCAGATGCAAGGACGCAAAAGCACCCTCAGGAAACCGTTTGCGTCCTTACTGTGAGTTTTGACTGTACGTGTACAGTCAGCCTGTTCCTTCGCCTTCCGGGTCTTCGCCCTCCCTGTCCAAGGCGTAGATTTCCCTGCACATCCACTTCGGCACCGCCTGTTCCCCGGGCCCCGCCCGCTCCGGCCGCCTGAGGCCCCGCCTTCCTGTGCCCTGTCTCCCTAATCAAAGCTGTGCGTAGCCCGCCCAGCTTCCAGCGGAAGAGGTTCGCTCTCGCCCTGCAGATCAAGAGTGTACAGCCACCCCGCCACCCGAGAGAGCGCACCACCGGGAACGAAGGGGCCTTTCTGGCCACGGCGGGCCTGGGCCACGGACGGCCTCCACGACACCACAAGTCCTGAGGACCGGCCCGGACACCCGAGCCCCTCCCGAGCCCAAAGCAGTCCCAGACATGCGACGTCCTGGTGTACAGTCAAGGCGTGTATTAAGGACGGGCGATAAGGACGCAAGACCCTTGGAGGCCGAAGGTGGGTTTTTTAGGGCGGCGGGCGACCAGTGATAGTGGCAAGGACGGGCCTCAGAGGCAAGGACACAAGGGTACCCTGGATGAAGGCGCGCGTCCTTACTAGGCGCGTTGACTGTATTCAACTGAAGGGGCCCAAATAACAGGATTCCCCATACTTGCCACTATTTTCTGGGTTTCTGTCTTCCCCCCCCACTTCCTATATTTTCCCATATTCTCCGGGGGGTCGACGATTCATTGTGTCTCTGTGTGTGTTTTTTCCTCTCCTGAAAGACGGCGTGCCCGGAAGGCCAAAGCCCTATCCCCAGGACCGGCTCTTCATCCTGAGTCGTTTTTGACGCCCCTGGGGAGCCGGCGAGGGCCCCCATGGGGCCGAAAATGGCAAAACCTCCCGTCCGGATGTTTTTGAACGACGCGATCATGCCTGGGGTCCTCCTGTCAGCGTCTTCACTGCATGCAGCCCTTCTCTTCTTCGGGCCCCTCCCGCCTTCGCGAGGGGCGCCGGCGCGGAGGGGCCCGCGCGCGCCGCGCGCGGGGGGGCCGCCCTCCTCGGCGCCGAGCCGGAGCGGCTGCGCCCGCCCTCTCCCGTCCCGAAGCCTTGCGCGCACGTGCGAGCAGGGGGGGGGGCGGCGGGGTGGCAGAGGGGGGGTGGCCTACAGTCGGCGAGCGAGGGGGCGGGGGCGAGGAGGAGAGGGCCCCTGGGGGACGGGTGGTCGCGGGGGTGACCCGAAGTCGGCGGCGAGTGAGGGGGGGAAGCGGCAAGCGAGGCGCGTTCGCGTCGTATCTGACGTCCTGCCCTTCCCTCCCATCCCTCACCGTGGCGTGGATATCCTCTCTGTTCGCACACTCGGATGTCGAGCCGGGCAATGATCGCGAGAGGGTACGCGATGCATGCTCGAGCACGGCATGGCATGGCGTAGAAGAGCACGGCAGAGCGTAGCATGCCATAACATGGCGTGGCATTGCGCAGTGAAGCATTGCATCACAAAGCGTTGCAACGCAAAGCCTGGCATCGCACGACGGCGCAGAACGCAACACCGCACAACATGTCACGGCATGGCGCTGGGTTCCTTGGAGGGTGAGTGGACTGTCTTCCAGACCAGCCTGGAGTCGCAACCACAGCCGCCGCATGGCGATCCGCTCGGCAGCACCGCTCTGGTCCGCGGTCGGCTCACCCACGACCACGCGGCCAGTGCCAGTCACTGCCGCACTCCGCCGCACGAGAGCTCCGCGGGCGGCACGCGGCGCAGATCTCGACCTCAGCCCTGCACGCACTGCACCGCCAGAGGAGTCAGTGCTGCGCGTCCTCGGACATCCCGCCGCCCTTCTCGTTTCCCGCCCCGTCCACGATCTCGCCCTCGTCGTCGCCCAGGCCGCCCTCGGCGACCACCTCCAACACACTCGCGCTGCTCTCCTGCTCTCCTGCCCTCGTCGGCCCCGCTCCACCCCCCGCCGAGGACAACGTCTCGGGCGGGGTTAGCTCCGCCCTCCGCGAGGCCGCCTCGGCCGCCGCCGCCAGCTCGCCCTCCAAGCGCGCCAGCCTGCCCCGATGGGCCCGCCAGCCTCGCTGGATGGCAGCCGCCGCGCGCCCGCGCCGCTCAGCTGCGGGCTGCTGCTGCCGCTGCTGCTTCAAGGCCGCCGCAGAGATGCCACTTGGTAGCCTCGGAAGCCGCCTGGAGCCACTGGCCGCAGCCCTCTCCAGCGCGCTTCGCCTGTGCCCGCGCCACCGCCACGTCGAGCACCGCGTCCTCATCGTCGACGCTCTTGCTGACGGTAAGCGCGGCGGGCGAGGTCCCCGCCTCGCCCTTCTCCTCGACGGTCACCGCTTCCACGGGGGCGTCGTCGTCCTCGTCGCCGCCGTCCACGAGCGCCGCGAAGGGCGTGATGCGCCCACTGGTGCCCTCGCAGCGGCGCATCGGCCGCGCCCTAGCACAACGCCTCGGCACTCGCCACTCTCCAAGAGCCGGCTGGGCCGCCTGAGCCACGGCAACACCGCCCCGCGCCCCGCTCGGGGGCACGTGCGGCGGCGCCTCGCGCCGCAACGTCTGCCCTGGCCCCCGCTTTGCCTCGGGTTCCGCCGCCGGCGGCCGCAGGAGGGCCAGCTTCTCCCGCCCTCGGCGCACCCCAGCCGCCACGGCCGCCGCGCCCATGGAGCCTCGCACGCCCGCGGCAGGCACCTCACAGGCCGGCGCCCCCTGGTGGAAAAAGATCCCGACCACGGGCGGCGGCCCCCAGCCGCCCCGCGCGGGCACCACCGCCCGCCTCCGAGGAGCACGGCTGGTAGCCCATCGCCGCCAGCCATGGAGGCGAGGGGGGGGAGAGGTAGCGGCCGAGGCACCGTCGAACCGACGGATTTTGCACCGCGCGCCACCGCTAACGGCGTACCTGCTCCCACCCCAACCCTCAGCGCGCCCCGAGGAGACCGCGCGAGTGGGGCAGCGCCACTGAGCCAGACAGGCTACAGGGCTTGAGCCAAAATGGCTTGAACCAAATGGCTTGAGCCAAATGGCTTTAGCCAAACGGCTACGGGTGGTGTGGTGCAAGCTGTGAGGTGTAAGCTATGTGGTACCAACTGTGTGGCGAAATATGTGGTGTACGATACGTCGTGTGCAACATGTGGTGCAAGCTATGTGGTGTAAGCTATGTCGGTCAATACACGTGGTGCAAGCTAGGCGGTGCCAGTTATGTGGTGTCAGCTGTGTTGTGTAAAATATGCTGTGCACGCTATGTGGTGCACGCTATGTGGTCTAAACTATGCGGTGCGGCGGCGGACGGTAACGGGGCCGCCAGGCCCGCAGACGGGCCCAGTTCCTCAGAAGCGAAAGCAGAAACCTATGACGTCAAGCGCTGTTTGGGGCATCGTGTAAATCCCATTCGTCGGATATGGAGAAAACGAAACACGTTAACTGAACCCAAACAAGCGTTTCGATTAAGAGGCCCACGCAATCTGGGCGCGAACGGGCCTGTGGAATATCCCTGGTCGGCACCCTTTCGTGGCTCAGATGCCATGCCTGCTACATCGTATGGCTCTGATGCTGCGCCCGTTCAATGGGTCAACATGGGCACGTCGCCTGAGAGATCCCCGCAACTTTCGCGCGAACAGGCCCGTGAACCGCCCCTGGTCCCCTGGTCGACACCCCCATCGGTTGCCCAAGGGACATGCCTTCGTCATCGCTGTGATCATGTGTGAACGGAGGCTAACGACCGATGAGTCGAACCTACCGTGTGGTCCGTAGGTAGAGGACGATGAGGAGAAAAGATGGAGATCTTTTATCCTGAGAAGAGTCTACTGTACTGGGCCGAAACAAGCGTTTCGATTGAGATGTCCACACAGTCTGCGCTCGAACGGCCCCGTGAAACACCCCTGGTCGACACCCCCTTGGTTGGCCCAAGTGCCACGCTGCAGATCATGAGTTGATCTCGCCACGAAGACTCTGAGTATCAGTGAGGCCGAATGTGAGGAAATCTGGCCACGTGTGGGTCTGAACATGGGCGTGCCTGAATGCGAGTCATCCGAAACGGCCCGAACCAGCTGCACGTAACAGATTTTGTAATACCTCTGCTTCGTCCCCACCCATTCACCAAACATTTTTGATTCGCGGGTCGAGAGCGCACCTCTTCCGGTGGAAGCTAAGCGGGCCGCGCAGAGTTTGAATTACGCAGAGAAGAAGAAGAAGGAGAAGGGGGGCGCAGCCTCAGAACGAGGCCGGGAGGAGGCAAAGCCTCGGGTTCCCCATTCACCAGACATCTGACGTTGTGTTTTTGTTCGCAGCGTGTCCCCCGAGAAGTCAGGACCCTTCCCCGGGGACCGGCTCTCCATCCAGAGCCGTTTCGTTGCGGCTCTGGGGCCTGGTAGTTCCAGGTGGTCCCCTGGTAAACCCTCCGTCGTGATCCCTGCACGACGCGAAGATGCCATAATGCGTCCGTCTCGGAAGCTCCGCTCCCTTCAGGAGCGTGGCATGGGCAAACGGGGGTGGATTCGGCGATCGACTCTCGATCCATACCCCAGCTGCTGCCCCCCGCTCTGGGCGCTGCACGCATGGCCGTGCGTTCGAGGAGTGCTTCGAAGGAGAAGAGGAGAAGAGGAGAAGAGGAGAAGAGGAGGAGGAGGAGGAGGAGAAGGAGGAGGAGGAGAGGGAGGAGGAGGAGGAGGAGGAGGAGGAGGAGAGGAGGAGGAGGAGGAGGAGGAGGAGGAGGAGGAGGAGGAGGAGGGAGGAGGAGGAGGAGGAGGAGGAGGAGGAGGAGGAGGAGGAGGAGGAGGAGGAGGAGGAGAGGAATAGGAGGAGGAGGAGGTGGAGGAGGAGGAGGAAGAGGAAGCCTCCATCTCCCTGCGCTGGTTGACCTTATCAGAGCGGCGACCTTCTTGCTGCTCATCTCCACCGTGTGCAAGGAGGTCTCCCTAGAGATTACGATATGGTTTGTAGGAGGGCGCGGCCTGACTCACGAGAGCCTTGAGCCAAACTGGCAGGAAAAGGAAGAGGATTCTAGGGATTCTGCCGACACGTGATTTCAAAAGGCTCCAAGAATCAGGCCTTGGGAAACAGATAGCGACCTAACCTGTCTAGGTATTTGCGTCTCGTCTTAGAGGGCTGATTCGTGTACGGCTCGCCTGGCCCCCTGAGTTGGCGCTGACCCCAACAAGCGCATGAAGCACAAAACCAAGACTGTGGGAGGGGTGCGTCCAACCACCCGCGAGATGTAAATGACATCCCCTGAGTACGCTGCTAAATGCACTAGTCGCACAATCGAGTTAGAAACATGTACTTTTCAACCACCCGTGCAACGTATCTTTGGTAGCGGAGCCTTTGCACACGCACTGCGCATCCTGCCATTTTCGGTCTGGGTGTGGGACGACGAAAAAGCGTGCGACAGCCAAAGGCGGCGGCGGTGAAGGGACCTTGGGCCCACGAGGCACCTGCTCGTCTTCTCGATCCTGCACAGCTCGAATCGAACGCGACGCGAATGAGCCTCCTACGAACCAGCCTACCGGACGTGCACCCAATGACGATGATCCTGGGGACCCGTGCTCGCACGGTTGCCTCCCCAGCGAGCGCATCAATACCATGCTTGCAATGAGTTAACCATCCTGGGAGGCGGCGCTGGCGGAGGACCTCGCCGCCGTCTACATGTGGCGGCACTGGCATTCTGGTGACGGCTGCCGGCGACGTGCCTTGGCGCTTCAGACCTTCGCCGATGCTGCGCCAGACGGCGGCGTTCGCGCCGGCAGGCCGCCTGTGCAATTTGGCGTTCTCACCGCTCGCGACTTCCGAGCAGTCGGTCGCACGAGCCAACGCGCCGGTGGAAAACCGCAGGGCCCCGGAAAAAAAAACACCTGGAGCTCTCCGCGGGGCGCCGTCTGCTGGGGCCCCACGAGAGGCCTAACCATGCGGGGCCCCGGGGCAGGAGCGAAGCTAGTGTACGCCGCGAAGGCGAGACCAACCCCGCGCAGCCGACGAGGCATGTTCTCAGGGCCACTGGACGCGTCCCCGAAAGCAATGGGAGGGCGATCGGCGGACCCATGCCCCGAGGCAAGCGGGACCAACGGAGCCTCCAACGAGCGAGCCCCCATCCCAAGACCCCTCGCTTGGCGGCGGCGGGACCTCCGTCCAGGGCGCAGGGGTGACCCCCCTCATCCAGAAACGCGCGGTGGAATCAGACTCGGCGATGTCCCGAGGGACTAGCTCCTGCGAGTCGTCGTAAGACTCCGATGCCTTGTTTTCAGGACAAGTCCAACACCTGTGCAAGGCCGTGTCCGAGGCTTCGCGGCAGCGGGTGCAGATGCTACTGGAAGAAAGTCCTGCCTCGAAGCTGCGCTCGATGGTCCACTGCCCATCAACTGCGATCGATGCCGACAACTCACATAACTGTCGCCCTCGCCTCGCTAAAACAAATCAGAAGCTTGTCGCCAATGCTGCTGCTGAAATATAGACTCAAACTCCCTTAGCAAAGGAACCGCCTGGTCCATGACCACAATGTCGCTTCGCTGAAATTATATACCGCGCGCGTTCGCGTGGTGATCTGTCATCCGGCGGTGCCGCCCCCTCAGTTGTAGCCCTGGAGCCCCGCCCTGCATTGCGAAGGTAGGCGTGCTGAAGACATTCGCCCGCGGATATGTCGAGCGCGCTGCCCTACTAGAAGGGAACGAGGGCGGCCAATCGCGGTTGATGTCTGAACGAAGACGCGGTTCTTGAAGCCACACTTCAAGCCACTGCTGCACGCAGAGGCGAAGCAACGACACTCCAAGGTCGGCGCCTGGCAACCGCAGCGAAAGCAGAGATGTTCATCGTCTCCCGCTCCTGGAGGAACCTGCAGCAGCTCCCAGGCGCCGACGGTGCTCCGTCATAGCTGTCCCGAAGTGGCCATGTCTGATGGCCATAGATCTGCCGGAGCTTGCGGACCAGCGCGCTGGAGCTTGACGAAGTGTGCTAACGACGGGCCGCCTGGGCGAGTCGTCCCGGCCAGCTGCGACTCCTACCTGACTTGGTAGGCTCGCTGACGGACGGTGGCTCGACCGCGCCTGCGACCCCCACTCGCGCCCACGCCCAGACAAACTGGTTGCCGGGCCGCGCGAAAAGTGACGCCGCTGCGCCGCAAGGCCCTCGCGACTGCAATCGCATCTGCATGCTGGGATTAAATCGGGCCTGTCCCCCATACAGGGGGATTTTCGACGAAACATAAAACATACCCCGAAAATAATCCTAAAATCATTAAAAAATGATGTGGGGACTATTTTTTGAGCATTTTTTGGCCATCTTGGAGCACTTTTGGAATATTTTCTATTTTTCGTCGAACCCTGTAAGGGGGACAGGCCCGACTTAATGCTGGGAGCAAGTGGCGACACTTAGGCCCGCGCTGCCCAGATGAAGCCTCCTGTGCTCCCGCGCCGTGGCCAACGCGCCTCGATGCAAAGCTTGCCGCGCATGGGATCTGGATCCAGCCGTGCTCTGCGACAGGTCGCCCATTCGGATTCCATTCCGACGTGGATGTGTGCTTCGCGTATGTTCCTGCGCACAAAAAAAGCCGCGAGGCACTTCGCGAGCCTCGCGCCGTTCCTCTAGCCCTGGGTGATGGAGCGGGATCCCTAAAAAGGGCTCGCTGTAGCTGTTGAGCTGCCCCAACATCTTCGGCGACAGTAAGACAGCAGTTCTAAAGATAAGACGAAGAGGAAAAACCTTCGGCCAGCATGCGAGCCACGCAAAAGGGGCCGCCCCATCTTGTCGTGAAATAGAGCAGCGCCCGTCAAATCATGTCCGTGAGGGATCTGAAGTCTAGATTGGGCCTCGCCCCCCAGCGCCCGCGCAGTGACCTCGCGGAGGTCGCCGTGACTGCAGCATAACGCGGATCGTCGCCACTCCTTGGTCTGAATTTCTCGAGCCATGGTCCAAGCTCTGCAAAGCTTTGCGATCAACCCGATCGCCTCCAGATTTCTCCCCCTAAAGTTTCCTCGCGACGCGCGTGACCTGCCGGGGCCAACTGAGGCCTTGCTCCACCATGTGGATAATTCGCAGAGGCCTCGACTCCCATGGTTGGGCAAGCGCTCGTTGTCTGTGGGCGAAAGACGATCAATGCCACGACCAGCCCTCGCCTTCATCTTGTCGAGCGTCTGCCGTGCGTCGGGGGCGGACAAAAATGGCAGCTGCTCGACCTCTGCCTGAGCCTTAGTTAACCTGGTTCATGGTGCACATGATAGAACTGTATGTCGCCTCCGCGGGCTTCCAAAGTGCATGATGCCGAGCGACTCTGTCGTCCGCAAAATCCTTCCGATGACCCAATGCGCTGCCATCGCCGAGGTGGGACTCGTCCCGCTCAGGGTCTGGATTCTTAATGCGATGGGCAACCCCTTGATTGCTCGCGTCGCTGACCTAGGCCCGGGACCCCCTCGAAGAACATGCATTCGCCTGGTTCTGGGCGTGACGAGAGGCCCGAAAGATGCAGTCCTCCACCGTCGCCAGCTGTGCGATATCCAACCATGGCGCCTGCCGCATATCGCGTGACAATGCGTCCCAACTCCCGTCTCCCACAATGTCAGTCTTGCCGGCTCCATCGAAAAGGTTGTCTGCCAGCCTGCGCGCAGGTGCAGCCGCGTGGCCCGGCTGAACTGCGCCGTTGGCTCGGCTCCTATGTCGTAGCGCACGTTGCATGATGGTGTGTAGCCGGCTCCATCAGCTGGCCACTTCCGTCTCCTGGAGGTTGCTGTCGAACGTGGTCAGCTTGCTTCGCCTGGGCCACTTCCAAGGTACGTGCCGAAGCTCTCGGGCGCGCCAGTTGCCGCGGGCCGTGCTGAGTTGAGATGGCAGCCCCCGCCGCCGATGACCGGCGAGCGAAACGGCGGCTCGTTGGTAGCGCGTGTCCATCGCCAGCTGCGCAGGCCGGCGATTGTTGGATGGGCCCCAGAACGTCGCGGGCGCTGCGCGGCGGCCAATGAGCTTGAGCCGAAGAATGATCCCACGGCGGATGCGGGCTCTGGAAGGGGGGAGGCGAAGCAGAAGAGGCAAAGGCAGACGCAGTGGAGGGACGATGCGAGCCCCTCGTCTGCTGAGGGGCAGCGCCCTGAGGGCTCTCGCGCGTGGTGGGCAGCCCACCCCCCTCAGCCTCGTCTCCGACGCCCCTCCACGAGCGGGGCAAGCGGCGGCGCGCCCGGACCCGGCCCCGCGAGCGTCCGCGGCCCCTGCGCGCGGAAACGCAGGGCGAGGAGGCGCAGCAAGTGCAGAAGACGATTCGTTGGCCCGGGGGTCTTTCTTCCTCCGGGCCGAAGTTGAGCCCCGAGAGGTCATGCCCAGGTTGAGGCTCGTCAGAAAGCTGCACCTCGCAAGCGTCGGGGATAGGGTCGAGGTCACCATCCCCCGAAGGACCGCCCTGGCTCCGACTCGCAGAGGCAGAAGAAGACAACTCATCACAATCAACCGAATCTTCTCTTTTTCTCTGTCCGATCTCTTCTCTCCGATCTCTCGGACTGCTCAACTTTGGCAGGGCTGGGCTTTGGTCCTGGAAGTGGCGCTGCTGACTGGCGCGGGGCGGGTGGCAGCGGTGGTGCGGCCCGCAAAGGTCGCATCGCCAACTGCTCGCCTGCCCCCCGCAGTCGCAGCTCCAGGCCGATGTGCGGCGTGCGAAGTGTATCGCAAGGTGGGGTACCGCTGTGAATATATGGAATGCAACTTTCCGATGCGGGTGCGAAATCGATGCGCGAACTGCTGGGGGCCCCGATGCAAGTCTGATCGGCATCAGCCCGTCGGATAACCCCGCGTAGCTGATCAGCGACATGATATGCTCAGAACTAATTCACGTCTCTGTTGGCGCCACCGACGGCACGCCATGGCAAACGCACGCTTTGCATGACAGTCTCAACTAAGCAAACCTGGCAGCGTTAGATCCACCAAGCATAACTGTAGGATGGGTGTGACGAACTATGATCAGCGAATACCCACTCTTGTGTACGACGGTTGGCAGAAATACATCCAAAGCATCTGGGCATTCGGCGCAAAGAGACTTCGCTCCCTCCGTTGGCTTACCGTACATGCGGTGGCAATGCCGAGGTCCTCGTCGTGCTAAGAAAAACTCGCTGCGTTCCGTGGTCCCTTCGACTGTAGAGGACGAGCAAGCTCCGCCAGTAGCCCTGGCGCGATTGTCTAGGTAACGTAGCTTGTGAGCTCTGCAGCGCCGTGCCAAATCGCCTCTCGTTAGACTGCCACTTGCGACTCGACCAAGCCAGTGAAATTGCGCTGCTGCACAAAAGGCTGGGACATGTGCCTCCGAGCCTCCTTCCCCAAGGTCGCGACGCTACTGTGGAGCGCGGCGCTCGCGCCGTCGCTCTCGAACGCCCCCCCGACGGCTTGGCAGGCGCCCGGGCGGAATGGGCCGTCAGACCCCCCGCCGCCGCCGAGCCTCGCGCGGCCTGCGACGTCGCGCCGCCGCCGCCGCCGAGGGGCGCCGCGCCCTCGGCCGCCGCGGCGCCCACAGTGTGAGGCTGCTTCTGGATGTCCTCCTCGCTGGGCTGCCCATCAGCCAGTGCCGCAGAGGACGAAGCCGCCGTGGCCGATGCTGAGATCGAACCAGCTGGCGCGCCAGCCGCTGCCGTCTTGGGCTGCGCCTGATCCGCCGCCATCTTCGCGTCATCCTCGTCGAGCTTGCCACCGTCGACAGGCTGGTCGGTGCCGTCGGTCTTCCTCCTCTTGGCCATGCAGATCTTGTCCTGCAGCACCTTGAGGTTGTTATGCCACTTGGTGACTTCCTCAGATTTGGTGACCACGCTCTCCTATGCCTTCTCAAACTCGCACTAGACACGCTTGAGCTTGACATTTTTAAGCTGGACTATACTCCAGTGAATCTAAGCTTTTGAAGAACTGGTGACGTCGAAAAGCAGCGCCGCTGGCGCCATGGCCTCTTCCCTGCCTCCAAGTGCCATTCCGGCCTCTTGGGCAAAAGGCTAAGGCCGCCGTCCTCTTGTTGATCTCAGCGAGCGCGAGGTTCCTGGCAGCCTCGCTCTTGCGCTCCTTGGCCTTCTGACGAATGCTCTGACGCTTGAGCACCTGCGCCGCCGCCTGCTTGTACTTGGCCGATGCGTCGCGCCACGCCCCCTCGGCACGCCGAACGACTTCATTCGCAACAGGCCCAGCCGCGGGAGATCCCGTCGCTTGCTGAAAAGCGACGGTCTGGTCAGCCACAACTTTCGTAGACAATAGGGCCGATAGCCAACGCCATGGCCGCCGTGAGGGCCTGGATGGTGGCCTTCGCAGAAGCACGGGAAATCGTACATGTAGTGGGTGCTGTATTCTTCAGCTCGGGCTGGGGCGTGCAAAACTAGCTGGCCTTATCCGTTTGCAAGATGACATCGCTTTATCCAGGAGGAGGAGGAGGAGGAGGAGGAGGAGGAGGAGGAGGAGGATGAGGAAGAGGGGGAGAAGGAGGAGGAGGAGGTGAGGAGGAGGAGGAGGAGGTGAGGTGAGGCGAGCTGACATGAAATGAGAAAGCGGCCTGAAGGCAGGTTCGGTCTGGCTACACTGGTCAGCCGTCGGAGGCATCCGATGAAGTCTCCCCGAAATCGTCACGGGGCACGTCTGGCCTCTCCTCGGCTTCCTCCTTGAAGAGTCTCGCCCCCCTCCGCTCGGATGGCGGGGGGCTCTTCCTCCTCATGGCCGAAAGCCCTCAACACCTCGGCTCTGGACGTCATCCCCCGAAAAGTACCCCCCCGAAACCCACAATCAACACCCATGTCCTGAACCGAGGTGCTGGGAACCGACTCGGCTCAGGACGGCAACCATTCGCAAACATACCGAGATCGGGATCACTGTGGGGGGCGAGGCGCAAGTCCTTCAGACTTTGCTTATGAAGCGGTTAACGGCTCGCCGTGATTCGACGAACCTGATCGACCAAGCCAGGAGGAGGAGGAGGAGGAGGAGGAGGAGGAGGAGGGGGAGGAGGAGGAGGAGGAGGAGGAGGACGAGGAAGAGGACTGCTACTACTACATCCTCTCGGGACGAATCTTCTGAGCAAATCTGAAGCCACCCTAGGAACGGCCTGTAGCCGGGATTTTGGGCCTCCAGCCCACCCAATTGGTCCCGAGGGTTTCAGAACCGCAACCAGCCGACCACGACCCCCCGCAATCAGGGGGGGCAGGAGGAGAACGCCAGCAAGACAGGAAGCCGCGCAGCAGCACACAAAGAGAGGAGCCAGCGAGGAGCGAGAGGGAAGGAGAGGAAGGGGCAGCGGCACGGAGGAGGAGGAGAAGGAGGAGGAGGAGGAGGGAGGAGGAGGAACGATGAGGAGGAGGAGGAAAAGGAGGAGGATGAGAAGGATGAGGAGGAGGGCGAGGGATGAGGAGGGACGAGGACGAGGACGAGGAGGACGAGGACAAGGAGGAGGAGAGGAGGCGGAGGAGGGGAGGGGAGGAGGAGGAGGAGGAGGAGGAGGAGGAGGAGGCGGAGGAGGAGGGGAGGAGGAGGAGGAGGGAGGAGGAGAGGAGGGAGGAGGATGAGGAGGAGGAGAGGAGGAGGAGATGAGGAGGGGGAGGAGGAGGCCGCGCCGCCGCCGGTGGGACGGGCCGCTCGTCGGCGCGCGGCGAGCGGCGTGCCGCGGCCCCCTGGCGAGCGGGCGCCCCGCCCCGCAGCTCAGGGGCGCCCCAGGCGGCCCCCCCGCCCGCCAGCGGCGGGGCCTCGGTCGACACGCCGCCGCCGCCGCCGCCGTTGCCGCCGCCGTCGCCGCCGCCGCCGCCGCCCTTGCCGCCCTCGTCGCCCTCGTCATCGTCGTCGTCGCCGCCGCCGCCGCCGTCGCCTTCCCGTCGCCTTCGTTCGCGCCGCCGCCGTCCGTCGTCGTCGTCGCCGCCGCCGCCGTCGCGTCGACTTCCCGTCGCCGCCGTCGTCGTCGTCGTCGTCGTCGTCGTCGTCGTCGCCGCGCCGCCGCCGCCGCCGCCGCCGCCGCCGTTGCCGCCCTCGTAGCCCTCGCGTCCCTCGTCCTCGTCGTCGTCGCCGCCGCCGTCGCCGCCGCCGTCGCCTTCGCCGTCGCCGCCGTCGTCGTCGTCGTCGTCGCCGTCCGTCGTCGTCGTCGTCGTCGTCGCGTCGTCGTCGTCGGTCGTCGTCGTCGTCGTCGTCGTCGTCCGCCGCCGTCGCCGCCGCCGCCGCCGCCGCCGCCGCCGCCGCCGCCGCCGCCGCGCCGCCCTCGCCGCCCTCGCCGCCCTCGTCGTCATCGTCGTCGTCGTCGTCGCCGCGGCCGCCGCCGTCGTCGTCGTCGTCGTCGTCGTCGTCTTCGTCGTCGTCGTCGTCGCCGCCGCCGCCCTTGTCGCCCTCGTCGTCGTCGTCGTCGTCGTCGTCGTCGTCCTGCTGCGGCCGTATTTCTGGCTCCTCCATCTTCTCCATAGCGAGGCCCCCTGGAGGCCGAAACATGGACCCCCGGTCGTGATTTCTTCTATGACGCGAGCATGTCTGGGCTTCGCTCCTTCAGAGTAGGGGCTTCCTAAATGGAATGCGAGTAGGTAGGGTCGGAAGATTGCGCTGCATCGCCGATGTATCGCCGATGCGTCGGCGATTCACCAGCGACGTCGGCGATGCATCGGCGCTGTCGTCGTGGAGGAAATTGGGCTCCACATCGATTCTCGCCGTAGATGCTGTGGCGATGCGGCGCGATCCTCCAACCCCATCTATACTCTGACCCCATCTGGGGGATCCAGACCTCCCCTGAGATCTGACGTTGCGAAGAAAATGAATCATCGCGAAAAATCGTGACCCGAGCCCTAAACCCCATCTTCATGTGGCATTCTTCCGAGCGAGATCGATCTGTGATAATCCCAAGGCTCAAAACCTGGCGATCACCGCCCAATGTGAAAACATTGCAACGCCCGGATCTGAAGGTCCCGTGCGGCTTGTTTTCCGATACCGATTCAGCTGCCGCCCGGACCTTTCACGGGTTGCGCTCTGGCCAGAATTCCGAGGCGAATCCAACAGAGGCGATGAGGGCCTCCTGGGATGTCCACACATGCTAGAGCGAGGCAAGGGCAGCGGCCAGACAGAGGGAAGCCTCCCCCGCAGACCCCCGACGTCATGATTCTTTCATCCCCAGGAGCCTCCACCCCTTCCCGGGGACCGGCTTTTCCTCCTGAATCGTTCCTGGACGGCCCCGAGGCCCAGGAAGGGCCCCTGGAGGCCGCGAGCAGCGCCAACCCCTCCCGCCGTGACCTCTCCTCTCCCAGCGCGAGGGGGGGCCCGGGCCCGCGGCCTCTCCTTCGACCCCTCCGCCCGCTCACGAGGCCGTCAGGTCGCTTGCGCGGGCGCTGGCGGCCGCCGGGTCGGGCGGCGGGAAGCGCGGCGGGGGCTCCGCGGCCCCGCGCCCGCGGCCGCGCGGCTCGGCGCTGCGCGCCGCGGCGCCGGCGTCCTCGGCGGGCGGCGTTTCCGACGCTGCCGCGGGTGCCGCGCCGGCGGGCGGCGGCGACGACGACGACGACGACGACGACGACGACGACGACGACGACGACGACGACGACGACGACGACGACGACGACGACGACGACGACAACGACGGCGTCCCCACCGGTGCCGCGCCGGAGCTGGAAGGAACGACTTGGGCAGCTCACGCGCGACCTGCCCAGACCCCCTCGCGCGGTGGAAAAAAATATCACGACGGAATGTCTTTCGTCGTTGTCGGCCTCCAGGGGCCCTCACTGGGCCTCGGGACCGTCCAGGAAACGACTCAGGATGAGGAACCGGTCCCCAGGAAAGGGTCCGGACTTTTGAAGACCACGTCATGGAAACAATCATGACGCCGGGGGTCAGGGTAGCGCGGGCAGCTTGCGCGCCAATGCCAGCACAAACGACCCCGTTGGTTGGCGTCGCTCATACATATGTAGTTGGCCCCGGAGCCGAGCCTGGCCAAGCCCCGCCTGGGCCCAGAATCCGGGCACGCGCCCTCCCTCGCCCAGACGAGGAGGAGGAGGCGGAGGAGGAGGCGGAGGAGGAGGAGGAGGAGGAGGAGGAGGAGGAGGAGGAGGAGGGGAGCGCGCGTGCGCCGCGCCCTGGGCCCAGGTCGGCCGGGGTCCGGTGCATGCCCGCGCGGGCCTTACTTCTCGACGTGGGGGCCGAGCTTCTTCCTCGCAGTCGCTTGCCAAGCAGCGTGGCCGCGGAGAAATTCGAGCCGCCTCGGGGGGCGTCTGCGAGGCACGGCTCGCGCCCTGAAAGCCATGGCGGCATGCAGTCCGTGCGGAGGGCCACGACTCAGCGAAGCCGGGTCACGCCCTCTCGTGCTCCTCCGTCTCGCCCAGCACCCCCCGAACCTCATCGACACACAGCCCCCGGACCCCCCTCCCCACGACTTGGTGGCTAGTGGTCGGGCTCGGACTCGGGCTCGGGCTCGCGCTCGGGGTGGGGCCGGGGCTGGGGCTCTGGCTCGTGCAGGAGCTGACCCGCCACCGTGCCGTGGGGCGCGGAGTGGAGTTCTCTCCAGATCCTCATGTGTCCTCTGTTCTCTGTGCTCAGGACTCTGGGATTATAGTATTCTCAGGGCTGGGGCCCCAAATTCTCAAATTTCCTGGGCGTTCCCGAGCGTTCTTGGACTGGCCCGCATGACTGTCCACAAGCCTGAGGGCCCCAAGATAGGCCAAGAGGGCCACAGCGCCCAAGCCCAAGAGGGTCCCAGAGGCCTCCAAAGCAGCCCGAGGGCGCTCCAAGACGCCCAAGATGGCCCCAAGAGGCCCCAAAGAAGCCCCAAGAGAGCTCCAAGAGGCCCCCAAGAGGCAACACTTATTGATTTTCCCTGTGCTTTTCCCAACCATCCTGTGGTGTTGGCTCCTCGTTTTTAAGAGACAGCGCCCCGCGTCTCCTCCTCCTTGCTGCTCCCGCTCCTTCCTCCGACTCCCTCCTCTCATCCCTGCCTCTCTCTGCCCTCCGCACCCCACGGTTTCGTGGCCCCATAGGGAGCTTCACCTAAAGCTCCAAAGGCAGCGCCCGCATGGCACCACCGCACCCGTTTCGGCACACCCCTCTCACGTTCGGGGTCCCATAGGGAGCTGCAACTAAGGCCCCAGTGGCAGCGCCCGCATGGTACCACCGCGTACATTTCGGCACACCCCTCACACGTTTCGTGCCCCACAGGGAGCTCCACCTAAGGCCCCAGAGGCAGCGCCCGCATGGCACCACCGCACCCGTTTCGGCACACCGGTCCCCAAACGGCCCCAGATGGCCCCAGAACGGCCCAAGAGGCGCCCAAGACGGCCCAAAGAGGGGGCCACGACGGGGTATCCGAATGGACATTTCGAGCTCTCGGCCCCAGGAGGCCACAAAGGGGCCGCAAGAGCCCCGAGGCCCCCAAGAGTCTTCCAGGAAGCCCCAAGAGGCCTCCTGGAGGCTCCCAAGAGGTCCCCCCAGAGGCTCCCAAGAAGCCCCCAAACTGCCCCCAAGAGGCCCCCGAGAGCGCAGCCAAGAGACCCCAAGAAACACCCCTGAGGACTGTGACCCGCAACCCAGGCACGGGGGCGGGATAGGCCGAAGGCCATTGGATATCCAACATCCTCGACCAAGAACGTGGCCCTTGATCTACGTTGCACGGAGCGCTCCTCTGTCGTGCTACGTCAAGGTCGAATCTTCATACTCCCCCTTCAGCTCCTCATGATCCTCCTCCTCCTCCTACTCCTCCTCCCTCTTCCCTCGGCCTCCGCCTCCACCCGCATCCCCCTCGTCTTGCTCCTCCCTTTGCTCCACCTCTTGCTCTTGCTCCTGCTCCCCACCTTCGAACGCCGAACCTTGCCTAACCGTCTGGCTCGGACGTCGTCGCTGTCAGGCACAGACCGCCGCTCCAACGCTTTCTGGAACGCCCCCTTGGCTTTCTTCGCCCACGCGTCTCTCACAACAGTTGGAGGCCGCCCACATGGGCCGGAACAGATGGGGTCGGAGGCTCGGACCACATCGCCGACGCATCGGCGACGTCGGGGTTGATGAAACCGGGGGCTCTGGATCGGGCCGCGTCGCCAATGCACCGACATCGGGGGCTGCTAGTGGTGCACCTGGCGGAAGGTGCCCCCGGATTCTCGCTCCCTCTCTCAGCTCCCAGGGGCCCTCCAGGCCTCGTTGAATGGGCCCTGGGACACACAAAATAAATACAGGATTCCCCATATTTTCCAATATTTTCTGGGTTTTTGTCTTTTCCCCCCCTTCCCATATTTTCACATATTCTTCGAGGAATCGACGATTAACTGTGTCTGTGTGTTTGTTTCCCTCCTGACTCGTGAGGGGTGCTCTGGAGGCCTTTTGAGCCTTTTCGGGAATCCTGGGGGCACCCTGGGCCAGGGGCACTTCTGTAGGAGGCGCACCCGGGGGGTAAGTGAGAAGGAGCGGGCCTGCTCAGAGGGCTCGGAAGTTCCCAAACCTTCTGAGAAATCTTCGAGGCCTTCCCCGAAGGCGCAAAAAGCCTCTCGGAAGGCGCACGGGCCTCTGAGAAGTCCTGTCGCCTTCTACGAAGGCCTTCTCCTTCTCAACTACCCCTCCCTGGCCATCGCTCGGACGTCCATTCCCTGAGTTTTTTTCGGTTTCGTGCGCGTTTTTTTTGGCAAATGATTAAGGATGCTCCTCGATGGTCCTCGCCGAAAGAAAAATGCACACGTCCGAGCGATGCCAAGCTCCTCGCTCGCCGCCGATTCTGGCAGCGCCTGGCGACGGTGCAGCACGAGCCTCCGGCCCTACCCGGCCTGGACCCGTCTGGGCGGCCCAGATCAGTGCGGCTGGCAAAACGGCCCGACAAGGGTCGAATAGGGGATCAACTGCAGAATGGATGTGTTCCAAACCTGATTCCCCCGCCGAGTACACAGGAAGCGCGCAGCGTGTTCGTAGATCTGCGGGGCATGGTGCGCAGTTTTTTCCGCAGCCCCGGCGGGGAAATCAGTTCTGCGGCCGATCCCCTGCTCGATGGGAAGACCGCCAGGCAGGCCGGGAGCGCGACGCGAGCGCAGCTGCTGCAGGCGAGCGCGCGGAGGCGCGCGGCCTGGCCCGAGCGCGGCGGAGCGAGCCGCATCATGGAGGCGAGCCCGAGGCCAGCACCGCCAGCGGACAGAGCGCGCGGGGGAGCTCCGGGGAGGCGAGCGAGGGACGAGCGAAAGAGAAACAACTGCACAAACATAGACTTTCGACGCTCCGCGCGGATTTCTCGGACCGGCGCCTGGACGCCCCTGGCGGCGCCTCCGGCGCCGCCCCTGACGCGCTCCGCGTACCAGGGAGGGGGGCCCAGCGCAGATCCAAGAAATCCGCGCGGACCGTCAACAGTTTATGTTTATGCCCTTTTTTGTTTCGCCAGACGAGGGATGGAGGAAACATGCATCAGACACATACGAGAGAGAAGAACCTTGCTATCATACGCCGGCCCAGCGGGCCAGAGGCGTGCTAAGATATCCAGTGAGAGTTTCATCGTGTTTCTAATTCGCGCGCGCGTGGCGGCCCCTGGGGGCCCCCGGACGGAAAATACCTTGGCAAGGTCCTGGTAAGCTCCCTGCAAAGTCCCGCCAGGTCTGGGTCACAGATGCCGGAACTCCTGGGCGCGGCCCCGGGGGCCCCCGGAGCGCCCCACGAGCGCCCCAAGGAGGCGCCAAATAAGCTGCATGCCCCACGGCTTCAGGGCAAGAGCATTCCCAGATGGCCCAAGTTGGTCTCAAGAGGCGCCCAAGACGCCCCAGGAGGGCTCCAAGACGACCCCAAGAGCCCAAGAGGGCCCGAAGAGGCAACAATCATTGGTTTCCCATGGGATTTTGGAATCTTTTGGCGTTGCCGAGAGGCCTCCAAGATCGGCCCAAGGCAGCCCAAGATGCTCCTAGGACGGCCCCAAGGCGGCCCAATAGGTCTCCCCAGAGTCGGCGGTGAGCGAGGGGATAATTGAGAAGGAGAAGGCCTTCTCACAAGGCGGCAGGACTTCTCAGAAACCCTCGCGCCTTCTGAGGAATTGTCTGTGCCTTTGTGGAAGGCTTAGGGCACTTCTCAGAAGGAGGGGGGACTTCCGAGCCTTCTGAGAAGGCCCGCCCCTTCTCACGTCCCCCCTGGACTCGCCGCAGAAAAAACGCCGAAGATGGTCCCAAAACCTTACGTTGCATCCTCGGGGGACCTTGTGTGTCCCGTCCCGGCTCGTGGGATCCGTGTCTTCTGAGCCTTCTGAGCAGGCCCGCCCCTTCTCGCTTCCCCCCCCTCGCTCGTCGCCGAAAGACGGCCC
>CAUYUJ010002164.1:0-12500 GCA_963575745.1 Prorocentrum cordatum
CTATTCTTGGACTGTCTTTGAATACTCCTCCTGTGGAGGGACAGGCCCGACTTGCGGCCACGGGCCCTCCCGCTCCTCGTCCTGCGCCTCTGCCGCTGGACATGTGTCCCCTTCGGAGCGGCAGCTCACCGCAGGCGCAGCTTGGAGCACCTGACAGGGCCTCCCTCCCTCCCTTCCGCCCTCCCTCTCTTCCTCCCTCCCTGCCTTTCTCCCTCCCTCCCTCCCTCCCTCCCACCCCTCGTTCCCTCCCCTCTCTCTCCCTCCCTCCCTTCCCCCTGGCGCACAACGTTACCGATTCACACTGGCGGAAGCAGCTGCGCTACTGTTGCTTCCAGCAGCACGACTGCAAGTACACCACTCCGAGGCCCCAGCGGGCAGCCACCGTTGAGACCAGAACGGGCCTGACAAGGCGGCCAAGCTAGTAACCTGCACTCTGGCGCAAGCCTCATGGCACAGCTGTGCCAAGCAGGCGCCAGGCTCTCCGTCGCAAGACGCAGCCAGTGAGCTCGAGCCACCTAGGTCAGAATGGAAATCCTTCCTGAGGAGTGAAGCGCCTTCCTCAGCATGCCAGAGCTGCCGCAGGAAGAAGAAGCTCTCCTCGTAATGCTAAGCCTTCTTCAGGAAAGAATTGCCCGAATGATACTCAACCCCCTCCTTGTCGTGCTCCACCTCCTCCTCCCCGCCCTCCATTTCTCCTTATCACCCATTATACTCCTGCTCATCCTCGTCCTCCTCCCCCCTCCTCCACCCCTCCTTCTCGATGCTTCATCCCCTCCCCACCTCTCTCTCATCGCCGAGCTCCTCTGTCTTCCACCTCATCCTCGTCCTCCTCCTCCTCCTCCTCCTCCTCATCCTATTCGTCGTCCTCCTACTCTGTCCTGCTCCTCCTTCTCTCCATCCCACCCTTCTCTTCTCCCTCCTCCTCCGCATCTTCTTCGTCCTCCTCTCCTCCTCCTCCTCCTCCTCCTCCTCGCCCCCCTCCCTTCTCCCCCTCCTCCTCCCCCTCCCCCTCCCCCTCCTCCGTCCACTTCTGGCGCCCTGCGACGCAGAATGTTGGAGCGCAACAATGGGCATTAGCGAGCTGCCCAGCATTTCTGTGGCAGTGGATAGCAAGGAGGAGTCGACTTCACCACCGCTCGGCGATTTATGAAGCAGTAGCAGGAAGAGCATGATCAGGAATACGTAGCACCCCGCAGATGCGGATACCAGTGAGGGGGCGGTAGGGACGTCGGCAGTTTGCGAGACTCTGAAGAAGCCCGCCGCAGGCACCAAAGTTTCTCAAATTATGCAACGAGCCCGCCGCAGGCGCCGATGTTTTCGTTCAGCCAATGTGGGAAGGTCGCGGGTGGGTCGCGGATGGGTCGCTGCTGGGTCGCGGGTGGGTCGCTGGTGGGTCGCGGGTGCAAACGGCAGAACATCCACCCCATAATAATCACCCCGACAAGCGAAGCCGTTTAGTAAATGCACACAAGGAATGAATCGAACAGGGCAAAGCTGCTTAGTAACCGCCCAGGGCCGTTGATCAAACGCCAATCGTCGGGTCTGGGTGGCTTTTCCTCCCTTGATGGTGGGTCGCGGTGTGGGTCGCGGGTGGGTCGCGGGGTGGGTCACGGGTGGGTCGCGGGGTGGGTCGCGGGTGGGTCGCGGGTGGGTCGCGGGTGTGTCGCGGGTGTGTCGCGGGTGGGTCGCGGGGTGGGTCGCGGGGTGGGTCGCGGAGTGGGTCGCGGAATGGGTCGCGGGGTCAACAACAACAACACCACCACCAACAACAACAACAACAATACTATCAGCAACAACAACAGCACCAACAACAACAGTAACAACAACAACAGCAACAACAACAACAACACCACCACCACCAACAACAACACTAACACTAATAACAGCAGCAACAACAACAACAGCAACAACAACTACGACGCAACAAGCATAACTCCCACCAAGAATTCCCCATTCAGCCACGCGCCCAGGGACAATGAATGACCGTTCGGCCCCCTCACTCTGATTTAAAGCTTACTCGTGAGCCTGGTCACTGGTGCACAGTGGCCAGAAGCTCGTCTCAAAGAAGGTGGATACCTCAACAGTGATATCTGCCCCAGGTGTGCTGCGATGTAGGATCCGCACCACCGATTCTAGGAGGGTCGCTGCCATGCTGATCATGGAGGTCCGCCTATTGAGAAGACCAGTCGCATGCAAGACGATGCTAGGGAATAGCATAAAGAGTCCGACTGTTTCTGGCTTTGGGATGTGGTTCCCTCGGGGTGGACCGTGGACGTGATTCCCCCGCCTACTGAAATTGTTAGGGCCTGGGACACTCTCTTGGAGGCTCTTGAGACTGGGCAAGCTATTCCTGGGGATGGCTTTTCTTTTTGGAGCTGACGGATCTGGAGGTGAATGTCCTCGAAAACGCTGGAATCCTATGTGGAACCCTGCATGGACCTCATCAACCTTCCCCTGGGGCCGTGCTGTACGCCGTGCATCGGTGCTTAAGTACACAATCAAAAACATCACCGTTATTGCTGCGATTCCAAATTCAATCCTGCTGTCTTTTGCCGTGTAGGTGCTGCGGATGATGACTCATACATGGTCGGCATGCGGCAGAGGGTATGGCAACATCTGGATCAGGCCCCCAGGGAAGTGCACAGTAAATGGGCCAATTCGCACCCGACGGAAAGACAGCTGAGAGAGACCCGACCAGACGCGAGCTATCTGGTGGCCACTGCGCTGGCTGAGGCTTTGCGGGGCTGGCTGCTCGCCGGGGGGGGGGTCTTCCCTAATCTGTTGTGCAAGAAATCGGTTCTGTCCACTCAATCACATGCAAATTTGAAGAGCTCTGACTTGCCCCCGCAGCCGCCAGGACCGAGTTGGTCGAGATACTCACAAGCAGCGCAGCAGTTTGCCCAGTAGCGAGACCAGGAAGCAAAGAATCCAGGCGACTGGCCATAGCCCTCTGAAAGTCGGCACTGTCTAGAAGTGCCAGAGTTGTTTCCCTAGTCCTTGCATTGAAAAGGAACGTGTCTTTGCGTTGTCCCGCGGTGTGCCCTGGTTCCTTGGTGCGGGGTCCTGTTTGGTGATGTTGAGTCGTCAGCTGGGACCGCGACCGAGGACGGAAGCACCAGCGGGACTAGTTTGTTACCCCCTTGCCTGACAAGGTGCATTTGCTTACCACCGCCATCGCAACAAAGCGGGGACGCCAACGCGCGTCCCAACTGTCGGTTAGCGCGCTAAACGCAGGCCCGCCCAGCAAATCAATAACGCAGCGCTGTTGCATCAAGAACGCGCGTCAACCACGTGCTCCATTTTGGGGGTCGCCGTTGCTATGCAGCACGATGCGCAGATGGCAAAACCTCGCGCAGTTGAGAAGGATCCGCCTGTGTGTAGTTTGCGAAAGTCTCTCGCGCACAATGGTCGACGATGTCTCGCAGTAACCCTCCCCAGGTACATGCCAAAGTCACCAGACGCGGCGTCAGCGGCGTCGTCGTCGTCGTCGTCGTGGGCGTGGGCGTCGGCGTGGGCGTGGGCGGCGTCGTCGTCGTCATCGTCGTCGTCATTGTCGTCGTCGTGATCGTCGACCAGCGTCGACCATCGTCGTCGTCGTCGTCGCCGTCGTCGTCGTCGCAGGGCGCGGCATTTCCGCCGGCGGCGACCGTCGTCGTCGCCGTCGTCGTCGCAGGGCGCGGCATTTCCGCGGCGGCGCCTCGGGCGGCAAGCGCGAGAAGCACGCGGGGCGAGTGTGCCTCACTGCGGGCGCCGTGCACTGTCCGGCGGCGCCCGCTGGGGCGGCCAGCCCAGCCACCTGAAGGCCGGCTGGAGGAGGGAGGGATTCCCTGTGCCACCGCAAGCGCGCCACCAAGAGCTCGCCTCAAGGAGTCGGGTGCCCCAAAGCGCGGGACACCAAAACGACATGGTCGAGTGCCGCCGACCCGAACGTGTCCAGGAAATTCGCAAGTTCCTTCTCCTCCTCCTCCTCCTCCTCCTCCTCCTCGTCCTTGGGCCAACGTCGGCTGGAGGAGGGAGGGAGGGTGGAGGGAGGGACCCCAAACATGCTCGCGTCTCGAAACGACACCCTTGCGGCCACAACCCAAACCGCTTTGAACCGTTACGATGGGGGCCACGACGGGGGGTCACGAAGGTGGGGTCGGGGTAGGGATATAGGGCTACGGGGCTAGGGATAGATGGATAGGGATCCAGGGGCCACAGGTGGGAATAGGGATATAAGATAAGGGGACAAGAAGGGATACGGATAAGGACAGAAATATAAGGATAGGGATCGGGTAGACAACGGGATACAATGGGAGACAAATGGAGACACTGGGCAGCAACGGGAGACCATGGGTGGCAATGGGGGACGGCGTCGCCCGATCGACTGGCTTCGCAGAAGAACGACGCGTGCAGACATAGCCGCCGCCATGCCCTGAGGCACGAGGTGGAGTGTCCCCGGGTCTTTTGAAGTTCTCCGCCCTGCGCCCTGCGTGAATGACTATGTCTTGCGTGAGCGACGATGAAAAAGCCTGTACCCCAAATCCCACCAGCCTTTTAGAGCGAGAGGGCGCTTCCTCTTCCAAACCCCCGTCTCCCCTTCGGGGATGTGTTAACCCCTCCCCCATCCCCCCCTCCCCCTGCGTTTGGGCGGGGGTGGTGGTGGCGGCGAGGTGTCAGAAGGGCCAAGTTAGCCTCAGCGAAAGGGCAAACATCACTTATGTTCGTTCGGGTTGGGGCTCATTGTTGCCTCCTCGCGGGGCAATGCTAATTGAGGCTCCCGTCTCCTTTGGTCTCCCGGTTCCCGGCTCCCCGAGACTGCGCGGACAGCTCTCAAGAGAGAGCCCCCAGAGGGTCCCAAGAGGCCTCCAGCAGACGCCTGTGCGACCCCCAAGCGGCCCCAAGAGACTCTCCAGATGCTCTACCAGGCCCCCAAGAGGCACTCAAGACGCCCCAGGAGGCCACCAAGAGCCGCCAAGAGGTCCCCAAGACATTCCAAGAGGCCTCCAAGAGGCCCCGAAAGGACACCCCACGAGACTCCGAGAGGCATCCCCGAGGCCGCTGTCCCACAGAGGCCCCCCGAGCTTTCAACATGATGCCACACGCTCCCACGACAAAGGCAGCTAACTCCCTTGGGCAACGTCATGGGCTGGCGGGGGTACTTTTGAGTCGCAGCTGCAGGCAGACCAGCCGACAGCGTCAGTAGAGTAAGCACGGGCCGCGAGCACCCTCATTGCCGGCGCGCGCGCCGAGCAAGCAAACTAAACCTACCGCCGAGGGAAACTGCGCCGGGGCTGAGCTGCGCCGAGGGGTGGGCGCTGCCAGCTGCGGAGGCGGCTGGGGAATTGCAACCTGCGAGTGCCATGGGAGCTGAATCGCCAGGCATGGGAATTAAACCTTGTCGCCACCGGGCGCCAGAGGACAGGGAGGCAGACTGCCAGGTGACGCGCCAGGCTGGACAAGAAGGCTGAACCACTACTGCAAGACCGGGCGGCCATTACCCCAGCTGGTGGGGATATTTGTTTTTTTGGTTCGCGGCTCCAGGACAACTGTCAAGAAGCGGGATAAACGGCTGGGGCACAGGCCGTAAATAATTGGCCAAAGCAGCGCGTAAGCCGCAAAGGCGAGTGCACGTGCGAGAGACAAAATGACCCTCATTAGAGGTGGTGCAAGGGACAAGGTTACCCTAATTGAGCACAGCAAGCCGATGTCGACGTCCCGACGGGTGGAGCCGCCACGCCGCGACGTGCCGCGGTAACTGCGTCCAGCGTGGAGAAGTCGCACCACACGACACAGCGAGCGGCAGCAACAGCTGTACGACTAGCCGTGTGTACTGTAGCAGCGCGGGGAAGTCGCCCTGTCGGCGCCAAACTCCGGCCGAGACACACGGAAGCGAGGCAAAGAGGAAGGCGAGAGAGCCGCTGCGGACGCCAGACGGGCACCCAGCGACAAAAAGAGAAGGGAAGGCGGCACAGAGAGGGGCCTCACTCACCATGATTCACTGTCGCCGACCTCGGGTATGCCCGCCGTTGGACGCGGGAGGGAGGGAAACCCAATCAGCGAACATGAGGTAACGCCACTTCCAGCCTGTAGCCAGTGCGTACACAACGTATTCGACTCTCGCAGGTCGGGGGCACGACGTTGCAAGCGCTGACAGAGGCAAATGCGAGACGGGCCGGCTGGGGGAGCGGCCATGTCTTGCCAAAGGATGGACCACTCGTGCAGGACCACTCCCTTGCGAGGCCCGTCATCAGGTAGCACCGGAAGCGAGGTTAGAGAACACGCCTATCCCCACCTTGCACGAAGCCAAAGCGACGTCCTTGTGGTAGCGCCATGAACCGTTCCACGTAGAACAGGGCGAAACGCAGGTGGGGGTTGGCACTGCCTGCCGCTGTGGCGGTGTCCACGGGGAAAGGCTGATCCCACTCCACAGCAGCATCACGACAGCGTATGCAGGCTGGCGGCCAGCCGATAGCCAATAACCACAACATATCCGTCCCACGAGCCTGGGGGATCACCACAGTGGTGTCTTGGCGCGGGCAGGGCGTGTGGCTGCGCCGAGATGAGCAACCACCTGTCCGCTGGCACGTCGTCGGAAGCCTGACCGCAGGTCAGTGTGGCTGGTGGGGATACGCGAAGCCGTAGGAATTGCCGGATCTCCAAGAGCTTACCGCGCGCCTTCTAGGGCTCCCCGCATGGTCTCGCATGACTTGTTCGGACCCAAGGGGGGGGGGGGGCTAAAAACTGGCCAATAGGATCCAAAGAGGCCCCAAAGAAGGTCCAAGGCTGCCCAGAATTACCGAACAGTCGCTCTCAGGCGCCCAAAGGGTGCGCGTACGGCCCAAGACGCCTCCGAGACGCCCCCGCTTCTTCTTGATATAGTTCTTCTTCTTCTTCTTATTATTATTATTCGTATTCCTATTACTATTATGATTGATTGTTATCAAGGTCTGTTCGAGGGGTCTCAAGATGTGTGTGTGTGAGAGAGAGAGAGTGCTTGCGTGTGTGAGAGAGTGTGTGTGTGTATGTGTTGTGTTGTGTCTGTTGTGTGTGTTGTGTGTGCGTGTTGTTGTGCGTATTGTGTGTGCTGTGTGTTGTGTGGTGTGTGCTGTGTGTTGGCGTGTGCGTGTTATGTGTTGTGTGTTGTGTGCTTTCTGTTGTGTGTTGGCGTGTGCGTGTGCGTGTGTTTGTTTTTGGTGTGTTTGTGAGTTGTGTGTTGTGTGTGTTGTTGTGTGTTGTGTGTATGTTGTGTGGTGTGTGTGTGTGTGCACTTCCACTTACGAGCGCAGTTCCAAGAGGGCTCCAAGAGCACTTCCGGAAGGGCCCCGAGAGGCTAAAACCCGCATGTGCTCCTTAGGTGTTCCATCATTCGGGCGTCCTCGCCTTTTCAGCTCCATGCGCTCCGAGACTGCCCAAATAGCCCCCAAGTTCGTCTGAAGACGGCCCAAGGAGCTCCCTCGAGGTCCCCCAAATAGCCCAGGGGGTTCTCACGACGGCCCACGAGGGGCCCAAGACGGCCCAAGCGAGCTCCAAGAGAGGCCCCAGAGGGCGAATACGAACCAACAATTCAAGCCCTCCGCCCCACGACGACCCCCGAGACTGGTAGCAGCTTCCCGATAAGCCCCCCAGAGGCTTCAGGGGGCCCCCAAGTGGCCCCAATCAGGTCCCACAAGGCCCCGAAAAGCACACGAGAGGCCCCAAAGACACCTCCAAGAGGCCTCCGAAAGGCCTCCCAAGAGCCCCCCACAGTCCAGAGCATTTTCAACAATCACTGAGCCCACAGGCATCCAAGAGGCCTCTGACGCACGGTGGCGGAATGAGCCGAACGCCACGATATCCGCCGCCCCCTGTCGATTCATCGCAGGGGTGCCTGGCGTGCTGAATCCTCTCGGTTTTGGTTTCGGTTCTTCTTCCAAAAGAACCCTCCCTGGGGCTTCGGCGCGTTCCGCCGGGGTCCTGGAAGGCCGCGTAAACCACCTCAGCGTCCACACAAAATCTGCCAAGACGGCTCAGGATGGCCTCCAAGATGGCCACGTTGGCCCAAGATGGCCTCCAAGATGGTCCAAGATGGGCTCCAAGTTCGCCAAAGATGGTCCAAGACGGCCTCCAAGACGGCCCAAGAGAGTCCAAGATAGCTCCAAGTTCGCCCAAGAAGCCTCCAAGACGGTCCAACACGACCCAAGATGCCTCCAAGAGTTCCTCCAGGAGGACCCGAAGAGTCCAAAATCATTGATTTTCAAAATGTTTTTGAAGGATTTTGGCATTTGCCTCTTCTCGGCATTCCGACTGCTCAAGACGGCCCAAGAGGCCGCCACGATCGCCCCAAAATCGCCCACGAGGCCTCCAAGATGGCCCCATGACGGCCCAAGAGGTCTCCAAGACGGCCCCAAGAGGGCCCCAAGACGGCCCAAGAGACCTCCAGGACGCCCAAGATGGCCGCCAAGACTGCCCCGAAGCGCCCCAAGAGGACCCCAAGTCGGTTCAGAGAGGCCCCCAAGACGGCTCCCGACGGCGTCAGACGGGCCAGGAGCCCACCAAGATGGCCGAAGTTGGCTCGAAGCTGGCCCAAGACGGCCCAAGAGGCCTCCAAGGCCTCCAGGAAGGCCAGGAAAAATGCCAAAAATACTGATTTGCCATAGGTTGTTGAAGGATGTTGACGCTTGCTTCTTTTCGGCCTTCCGACGGACCAAGACGGCTCAAGAGCCCCCAAAGATCGCCCAAGATGCCTCCAAGATGGCCCCAGAACGGCCCACGAGGCCCCCAAGACGGCCCCAAGAGGCCCCCAAGACGGCCCAGGAGGCTTTTAAGACGCCTAAGATGGCCTCCAGGACGGCCCTGGAGCATTCCAAGAGGATCGGCTCAGAGGCACCCAAAACGGCTTCCGACGGCGTCGGACGGGCCAGGGGCCCACCAAGACGGCCGAAGATGGCACCAAGATGGCCCAAGACGGCCCAAGAGGCCTCCAAGAAGGCCTCCAAGAAAGCCGAACATGCCAAAATATTGATTTGCCTTGAGTGTTTGACGGATTGTGGCATTTGCTTTTTGTTGGCCTTTCGACGGCCCGAGACGGCCCAAATGCCCCCAAAGATCGTCCAAGAGGCCCAAGACGGCCCCAAGAGGCCCCCAAGGCGGCCCGAGAGGCCTCCAAGACGCTCAAGTTGGCCTCCACGACGGCCCAAGAGCCCTTCAAGACGTCCTCCAAGAAGGCCCGAACGGGTCAAACTGGCCTCCAGGCTGCCAAGATGACCTTCAAGATGCCCACGTGTTTCCCGAAGGCTTTCCAAACCGATTCGGCGAACATCAGGTCCGATACCTTGACAGTTCTGGCCTCAACGTTCGGCCGCATAGGCGCTTCCAAAAAGGCAGGGGGCGGCGGTGATTCGCCGTAGGCGTCTAGGATCCGCCGCCCAATGCTTGCCACAGGGGTGCACGGCGTGCCAGACGTCTGGGAGATTCTGGCTTGTTGCTAATGGTGACTACCTACCAGGCCACCCCAACCCAACCCGAAGACCCCAAGTTGACCCGAATTTCGGGTTGGCGGGGGTACGGGTCCCATGTGCTGCTTTAGTATTCCCCGACTCCCCCCCCCCCCCCACACTGGAACTGGAGGGCAAGTTGAGGTCTTCGGGTGGGGTTGGGGTGGTTTGGTGGGTGGTGGAAAGGGCTCCCACTGGGGCTTCGGCCGACAAGATTGCCCAGATGGCCTCCAAGATGCCTCCAAGACGGCCAAGGCGGTCACAGGAGAGACCAAGACAGCCCCAAGATGGCTACCAAGACGGTCCAACAGATGCCTCCAAGACCGTCAAGATCGTCCAAGAGAGCCCAGCACTGCCCAAGAGGCACCTCAGACGGCCCAAGAGGCCTCGGGGAGGTCCCCCAGGAAGGTCCGAAAAGGCCAATATCATTGATGTTCATGTGTTTTTTACAAGATTGGGGTATGTGTTTGTTTCTGCTGCCCGACGGCGCGAGGCAGCCCACGAGGCCCCAAGATCGCCCAAGAGGCCTCCAAGATGGCCCCAGGACGGCCCAAGAGGCTCCCAAGACGGCCACCAAACCAAAGGGCCCCAACACGGCCCAAGAGGCCTCCCAGACGCCCGAGATGGCATTCAAGACCACCCTGAAGCGCCCCAAGGATGCCAAAAGAAGGCCCAGAGAGACTCCCAAGACGGCTTCCGACGGCGCCAGCCGGGGCAGGAACGCCGTAAGACAGCCAAAGAGGCCCCCTAGAAGACCCCAACGGCCTCCAAGAGGCCCAAGGACCCCAAGAGGCCTCCAAAAGGCCTCCAAGAGGCCCCCATGAGGCCCCAAGAGAATGACCCAAGAGGCTCTCAAGAGGTCCCCTCATCCTTCTCCTCCTCCTCCTCCTCCTCCTCCTCCTCCTCCTCCTCCTCCTCCTCCTCCTCCTCCTCATCCTTCTCCCCCTCCGTTTTTCCTCACTGTCCTGATCCTGCCCTTCCTCCCCCACTTGTCCGCCGAAGAGTTTCGACAACGGCTGAGTGAACGTATGGTCCAATAACGTGGCAAAACTGTGTCTGATACCCTAGACAGCAGGGGGTGGCGGTGATTCGCCGTAGGCGTCTTCCATTGGACCCTTATAGGCCAGCTGCTGAAAGACAAAACACAAGACGTTTGGTGTTGAGTAAGATTCTGTCTCTTGAGGCCCTCGCTGGGCCTTGCAACCGTCAAAAGCGGCACGGGATGAAACAACTGCCCTTGACAAGGGTCGGGGCTTCATGGGAACCGTCTATTGACCAGTACATCCTTGCGGCAGAAGACCCTAACCAGTCCCACACAGTGGCCGAGAAGAGGGACATAGACGGATGCACCTACAGTGAACACGGAGACTCCTCCTCCTCCTCCTCCTCCTCCTCCTCCTCCTCCTCCTTCTCCTCCTCCTCCTCGTCCTCCTCCTTCTCCTCCGCCCCCCTCCTGCTGCTCCTCCTCCTCACCAACACCCCTTCAGACCAGGCCAATCCCAGGCCAGGATCGGTGCACACGCTCGGGAACACTTGCCTCGCGTGTCGCGGCGGCGGCCCCAGGGCAACACGCTGCGCCCTGCGAGCGGGCAGCGTGTCGCTCCGCTCCGCGGGGCGGGAGGTTCTGAAAAGCTCGGGACGTGGACAGTTGGGCGATTTCGGGAACCTCCTCCTCCTCCTCCTTCCTCCTCCTCCCTCCTCCCTCGCCTCCTCCTCCTCCTCCTCCTCCTCCTCCTCCTCCTCCTCCTCCAACGCCCCTCCACCCGCTCCGACAGCACGTGCCCAACCACCCCATCGGATCCAAGGGGAGGGCGATGATTGCCCCATCGGGAATTTGGCCGATTTCGACAACCCACAACCCAAAAACGTTGTCATCTCTTGGGGTTGTGTTTTTTGCTTCCGCCGACTTCCGCCGGCCTTCTGCCGGCGGGGCCGGCCTCGTTTTACGTCCGCCGCCCTCCGCCGACCCTCCGCGGCCTTCCGCCGCGGAAGCGAGGGCTCCTTCGATCTTCGAAGGCAAGGCCACTCTCGCAACGCTCCACTTGGGAACGTTGGACGTGGAATCAGCGTGTCGCGCCGGAGCGCGGTGGGCCTCGGAGCCGGCTGCGCGACACGCGGCGCCCTCCCGACCAGGCTTGGGTCGGGCATGTCCCCCTACAGGCGGACTTTGGAGGAAAAATGCAACATATCCCAAACATGCTCATACATTACCCAAACAGCTTCAACCAACAGATTGCCCCCAGACTATGTTTCACCATCTTTGCATAACTACGCCTCCTGTAGATGGGCCAGGCCCGACTTACCGTCGGGGCGTTAACCTAAGGAACCCGAAATAAGGAACGAGGCCCCTTTTCTCCAGAAGGTCAACTTCGACTTCCCATCGGAAATCCAAGCATAAAAAGGGGGCAAGATGTGGAACAATGAAGGAACACGGAGCCCCTCCCCAACGAAAAGGGTTCCTTATTCAGAGCTAGGGCTCCCAACTTCGCGCTTCGCGCTCCGCGAAGCGCGAAACGCGAATAACTTCGCGCTCTCGCGCCGCCCCCCCAAAGGGAGAAAAGGAGGACGAGGAGGAGGGGGAGAAGGAACGAGGACCGCGAAGCGCGAAGCGCGAATAACTTCGCGCCCTCGTGGGAGCCCTTGCAGAGCCCCGACTGTAAGACCAGGCCCCGCACGGCCTCGGGCAACCCGACCGCGGGCCCAGCCTGAGCCCCGCCCGGGCAAACATCGGTGCCCGGGAGTGCCGGCCCTCCGCCGCCCGCCCGACCCCCCTGGCGCGAGGCCTCCGCGCCGCCACGAGCAGCACGGCGGCCCAGCCCAGCGGCAGGCCGATGCCTGGCGCGCGCGCGCGGAGGAGGAGGAGGAGGAGGAGGAGGAGGAGGAGGAGGAGGACCTCGCTGGTCTCTATCTCTCTCTCTCTCTTCTGCGGCGGCTTCACGTCGCAATGACGTCGGCGTCGAGCTTCCGGACCCGCGTGGATCCACCATCCTGGGGTTCTCTGGATGGCTTCGGACGTGCTCGGACCGGGGGCTGCCAGAAAAGATG
>CAUYUJ010002164.1:20000-45000 GCA_963575745.1 Prorocentrum cordatum
TGGTCGCTATTTTTTTCCGAGGCCTGTATTGTCAGTTTCCTCTACTTTATTCGAGCTGTAGGCTGCCTATGGAGCTCAGGAGCATTTCTCGAAACTGGCGGGGGGTTGTGGGTGACGCAACAGACTTGGGGCAATCGTGCTGCACATGTATTGCGCCGGAGAATCAGATTGCATTGTGTTGCAAGTCGTGTGCTGCACGCGAGAATGCAGCAACACATCTTGCGCCCCCGAATGTATGGCACGGCCCAAATGTACTGCAACCCCACAAGCCTATTGCACCAACTCCATTGCACCACCCCCTCGTCGCTGGACCCCCTTTGGGGTCAACTCGAGGGGGGGCAGCTGGCCGGCCGCCCTGCGCAGGGCCAGGGCCGCGGCCGCGGCCCCCCGCTGCCCTCGTCCTCCCAAGACATCCAGCTGCTCCACCTTTCTCGATGCGTGGGCCCCAGGGGGGGTCCGAGGGGCCCCGTCGCCGGGCCCTGGGGCCGTCAAAGAACGACGCAAGATGAGAAACCGGCCCTGGGGGTGGGTCGAGACTTCCGGGGGCCTCGTATTTTGGAGCAGAGACCGACCGTCCCGGCATGCCTACGAGGCCTACCACGAAATTTTAGTAGAACCAAGGAATGTTCTGAGAACAAAAACAATGTTCTTAGAACATAAACCTGGTGTGTTGAAACAAGACAGTCTGAGCCAGAACTCTGCTAAGAACATTCCGCGCAGACCACACAAGTTTTTTAGAACATGTGTTGGTAGGCATATAAGTAGGCAAATCAGGACGCTTCGCCGCTGGTCGAGTATTGAACAAATCACGGCATCGGATCTCTGGGTCGGCGGAGGCGGCGCTGGCGGCCTTGCGGCACAGGCCCGAAGGCAACCCCAGCCCTCGCTCTTCGAGCGCATCCTCTTCGGCGACACCCGACGCCTCTCGGGGGGCTGAAGGCCAGGGACAGGCGCAAGCTCGGTGTCGACTGTCGTGAACGAGGAGGCCTTGGACCTGCTCGTCGTCTCGGCGTGCCAGCCAGAACGCAAAATCACCAGCGCGCGGTCGGCTTCGACGTGAATCGGAAGGACGGCCTGCCCGTCGCCTCTGCGAAACTGGACAAGCGCACGTTCGCATCAGACGCAGACGAGGCGGCTCCGACCTTTTCGCCAAACACGGAGAGCCCGGCGGACGGCGCCACGTAGCCGGAGAGGGCTGGGGCCTGCTCGGCACCGTCGCCAGCGCCCGAGACCTGAGCGGGATCTTGGACGGCAGCGGCGCGGTCGCCGAGGAGTGACCCGCAGAAGGACTCCGACGACCTGCGCTCGCCGTGCTCCTTGAGCTCGTGCACGCGGGAGGCTGTGCGGTCCTCCCGCTCAGCCTCGCCATCGCTCGGACGTCCATTCCCCGGACACTTTCCGGCGTCGTGCGCGCATCAGGGGAACAATCAAAGACATAAACATACAAACTCGGAGGTCCGCGCGGATTTCTCAGATCGGCGCTGGAACCCCCACCCTGGCGCGCGGAGCGCGCCAGGGACGGCGCCGGAGGCGCCGCCAAGGGGTCCAGCGCCGATCAGAGAAATCCGCGCGGACCTCCGAGTTTTGATGCTTACGTCATTCTTCTGAAGAGGCCCAGGCCAGCGCGCGTCGAAGGGACCCCCCCCAAGAGAAAAGCCGGGAGTGGCACGGCGCTCGCACGGCCGCAGCCCCGCCGCGGGACAGCCCTCCCGCGAAACGAAAAGTGATTCTTCGCTTCACAAGAGAAGCCCACATGCTCCCCGATGGTCCTGGCCGAGGTAGACTGCACACCTCCGAGCGATGCATCGGGACTCCTTCGGCACAGCGCCGGGGGGGCCACGCGGCGGCCCTCCCTGGGCCCACCCCGCGGCACTCCTGGACACTCGCCCCGCGGAGGACCCCTCGCCGCCGCGGCCCGGCCGTCGCCAGCTACAGCTAGCATTCGGTCGGGCAGGTCCTCCTGCAGGCGGGATTCTGGAAGACAAATAAAACATCTTGTCCCCCAAAACGCCACCACAGTCAAGCAAAAATCGAAACACCGGGGATGGACAGAGCCCCCTTCAGCAAAACGTGATTTTAGTGAAAAAGACCTCGGGCCCAAACCTGGCGGGCGCAGGCCTGGAAAGGGACGGCCGCGGCGCTCCCACGAGAACCGCAAACGGGCAATTCACTAATCGACGCGTCAGGGTGGGGGCTCTGTCCACTCCCGAAAGCATCGTCACCTGACTCGTTGTTTTAACACTTGTTTTGAAGATTCCTCTGTGGCGGACAAAGGGGGGGGCCCGCGCCCCTCGGCTGCACCGAAGAGCGCGGGGCTCTCGGCGCCCCGGCAGGGCGGCGGCGTGAGCGCTGCTCCTCCTCCGCGGGCTTACGCTCGGGGGGGGGGGGCGGAAGAGTGTCGATGTCACGCCGCCGGGGGGGGGGGGGGGGGCAGGGCTCCGTCGGCGTGTTGCTGTCGAACGAGGGAGCAGCACCCCAGTGGGGCCCTGGGGGCCCCCGCGGCGGCGCGACACTGAGACTCTCTCTCTCTCTTTCTCTTTTTTTTCTCTCTCTCTCTCTCTATCTCTCTCTCTCTCTCTCTTTCTCTCTCTCTCTCTCTCTCTCTTTCTCTTTCTATATCTCTCTCTCTCTCTCTCCCCCCCGATACATGCGGCCAGCAGTTCTGTCCCTGTCCACGGCGCCGTGGATGCTTGAGGGAGGGACGACGGCAGTCCGAGAGGCAGTGGGTGTGGATCGACCAAGACTGGGCCTCGCTGAGGAGGCCAGGCTCTGTCCAGGTCCCAGCTGCGCCTCGGGCGTCTGGAGAAAGAGGAGCCCCTGGGGTGCGAGACGCAGCGGACGCGTGCAGGGCAGGCTCGTGTCGAGCCGACTTCGGCAGTGGTTCCTGACACCGCGGGGATCGTTCCACCTTTTCTATACAAAAAACCATTCGCTCTCGGGACGGGTCTAGCCTCTCACCTGGTGTTGCTCTCTGGCCATGGGCTTCCTCCAGACGACGACCTCGAGCGGCTTGAACTCAGCACCTCCTACGCAGAATGCTCGCGCTGCTGGCCTGCATGACGCTCCGGCCTGGTGCCGGAGCGCCAAGCTAGGGGTGCGGGGGTCGCTCCACCTTGAACGATCGGCCGTCCCCGAAACGTCAGATCGTTCCACATCGACCGGTTGTGGGTCGCCCGCGGCGCTCAACCCCAACGCCCGCGCTGGGGTCGCCACGCGGCCCGAAGAAGAAACAGCGCCATACAAACACACGTTTGGCACGCCGCGCGGACTTCTCGGATCTGCGCCCCTCCTGGCGCGCGGAGCGCGCCAGGGGCGGCGCCAGAGGCGTCGCCAGGGGAGCCCCAGCGCGGATCCAAGAAATTCGCGCGGAGCGTAAAAAAAGTGTGCGTGTGTGTGTGTGTGTGTGTGCGTGTGTGTGTGTGTGTGTTTTGTGTTGTGTGTTGTGTGTCGTGTGTCGTGTGTTGTGTGTTGCGTGTCGTGTGTTGTGTGCTGTGTGTTGTGTGTGTAATGTTCGCCCCCAGTACCAGTCCGCGGCGCACCTGCTCCTGCACATCCACTTCGGCACCGCCTGCACCCCTGGGCTTCGCCCACTCCGGCCGCCTGAGGCCCCGCCTTCCTGTGCCCCGTCTCCCTAATTAAAGCTGTGCGTGGCCCGCCTAGCTTTTAGCGGAAGAGGTTCGCTCTCGCCCCGCAGATCACAAGTGTGTGCGTGTGTTATGCCGTGCTTCCTCCTCCCTCGAGCGTGCATCGGCGAGGCACCACCGACGTCGGCGATGCATCGGCTACGCAGACGTGAAGCAACTCGGGTTGCACATCGAGCCGCATCGGTGATGCAACAGCGATGCGGGGCGATCCTCCGACCCCATCTTCTCCGACGAGTGCGGGGAGGAGAAGGAAAATCATCAGGGGAGTACGCTCACCACGCTGCAGAGTACGTCCGACAGGCTTAGCGCACAGGACTGGCTGACCAATATAAACATCTTGCGCGAACGGGTTACATTCTGACATAGGCCGGAAGAGCATCCCTCAAGAACAAAAGACCATCCGTGGGCCAAAACACACAGAACATCCGAGGGTACCCTCCCCAGGATGTACGAGAACATCCAGCAAACACAAAGAACAAGACGTACCCTCCCCGAACCGACCTCGTCCTTATACCACGGTCCGATTGTATCTGGAAGGCTCCTGGAATCCTGGCATCATCCACCGGTCCTCTGCTGTCCCTCTTGCGGAACCCTGCTCCCATCGGCAATCGCCAGGGCATCTGGCTTTCCTTTGACTGCAATGGAGAGAGGACGAGGAGGAGGGAGGAGGTTGAAATCGTCCTTATACCACGGTCCGATTGTATCTGGAAGGCTCCTGGAATCCTGGCATCATCCACCAGTCCTCTGCTGTCCCTCTTGCGGAACCCTGCTCTCATCGGCAATCGCCAGGGCATATGGCTTTCTTTTGACTGCAATGGAGAGAGGACGAGGAGGAGGGAGGAGGTTGAAATCCTCAGCCTCCTCCTCCTCTCGTCCCCTGGTCCTCCTCCCCCTCCTCCTCCTCCTCCTCCTCCTCCCCCTCCTCCTCCTCCTCCTCCTCCTGCTCCTGCTCCTGCTCCCCCTCCCCCTCCCCCTCCTCCTCCTCCTCCTCCTCCTCCTCCTCCTCCTCACAGGAGTGCACCTCGTGTCAGGGCTGGATCTGAACGTAGTTGTTCGTTTTGTTTCTGTTGTGTTGTTCCTTTTTTATTATGTCTGCTTTCCTGCACCCTCCTGCCAAAACGAGAAACAACACGCAGCCGAAGTCCAGCAAAACAACGTTTAGGTCCAGCCCTGCCTCGTATGTGTCCAGAGCAAGGTCGGCCGAAGGCGGCCGCGGATGGGGTGGGGTGGAGTGGGGTGGGGGGGGGAGGCGGCGACGAGCAGAGCATGCTGCGTGGGCGAACGCAGGAGCGGAGAGGCTGCAACCTTCGAAGATTCACGAGACCATTGCACACATGAGTGCTGTGATCGCGCGAGTGCCACACGGCCCGTTTCGTGCCTGGTTGAGGGCTGCCCCCAATGTCATCTCCCGAGCATCGCGGCGTGCTCCTGATCGCCCACCTGACGATCTGAAGAGGGAGCAAAAGGCGTATGCCGACCTGTGGCTCCAGACACGAAGGCGCTGACTGCCTCGTAATCGTACCTGGCGGCGGCACTGAACCCTGCCCCCACACCCACACACACACACACACACACACACACACACACACAGACATACACACACACACACCGACCCCCCACACACACACACACACACACACACACACACACACACACACACACACACACACACACACACACACACACACACACACACACACACACACACACACAAACACTAACACAAACACAAACACAAACACAAACGCAAACACAAACACAAACACAAACACAAACACACACACACACACTCACTCACACACACACACACCGACCCACACACCGACCCACACACACGCACACGCACACACACACACACACACGCGCGCGCACACCGATCTACACACACACGCACACACACAGACACACACACACAAACACACACACACACGCACGCACACAAGCAAGCACACAAACACACAAGCACACAAACTAACTAACACACACACGCACGCACGCACATGCACATGCACACACACACACACACACGCACGCACGCACGCACAAACACACACACACACACACACACGCACCACGCACACGCACACGCACACGCACACGCAAACGCACGCGAACACGCACACACACAAACACAAGCAAAACACACAAACAAACAAACAAACAAACAAACAAACAAACAAACAAACAAACAAACAAACACGCACCCCCCACCCACCCACCCACCCGAGAAGGCGGACCTGGACCGCGAAGGGCACGCGTGCGCGAGAGCAGGCGGGCAGGCCTTCGAGCGCCCTCCGGCGCCAAGGTGGGCCCCCGAGACTGCCCGGAGGAGGGCCCCCGAGAGGCGCCCGAGGAGGCCCCCAGGAGGCGCCCGCGGGCCTCGCAAGGATGCCCCGAGGAAGCCACCGAGACGCCCAGCAGAGGCCCCACTACGCCCAGCAGAGGCCCCTAAAAACCCAAAGGGACCTCCTCCTCCTCCTCCTCCTCCTCCTCCCCCTCCTCCTCCTCCTCCTCCTCCCCCTCCTCCTCCCCCTCCTCCTCCTCCTCCTCCTCCTCCTCCTCCTCCTCCTCCTCCTCCTCCTCCAAGCGGCCCACAAACGGCCCTCGAGAGGCCCCGAGAGCCCAAGAGGTCATCAAGAGCCCCCCAAGAGGCGCCCCAAGAGCCCCGAGAGGCATCTGTGAGGCCTCTGGCCCACCAGCCATGCACGATGGGTCGCCGCCCGCTGAGGTCGATATGGCACATGCGTTAGCACTTGGGTACCGTTTCAATCATATAAATTGCTCCCATTGGGGAGGTATCTCAAGAAGCTCCCGGGGGGGCATCCCGAGAAACCTCGACGACAATACAAGACGCCCCTGACCCACAGCCGAAGCAAGGTGGCCGGCTGGGCCGACGGCCACTGCACTTACTCCAGAACCATCGTGAGCTCTTCATGTGCGCTCAAAGTCTGGTTGGCCGCCGCGCGCCCAGGCATTGGATCGGGATGCATGGTCCAAATATTGGGAGAGTGAGCGCGCGTCAGCTGATTCCTTTGCAGCTGTTACCGCCTGACCCACTGTTCTTGCCCTGCCACAAGAGAGGAGAGGAGAGGCATGAAGACAGGCGCGAGGGAGCAGGATGGGATGGGGGGGAAGGAAGAAGATGAGAGTAAGGGGAAGGGAAGAGAGTGGAACCAGGAGGCAGAGGAGAGGAGGGAGGTGGGATGACAAGCAGCAAGCAGGTTGGAGGAAGGAGGGAGGAGGAGGAAGCTAAAGACGGAGGAGCGAGTAGGGAAGAGGGATGGTTAAGGGAGAAGGCGAACGCAAATCTTATAGAAGTGGGGAGGAAGACAAGGGACAGGAGAGGATGCAGAGGAAGAAGAGAGGAATCAGGAAGGGAGAGGGCGGAGCGGAAAGTGGGCCAGGAGTGATGCCACCCCCCAAAAAAAGCCCATGCGACCCCATTGCGCCAACTCTTCCATCTTCGTCCACCCTTGGTCCGCCTGCTGCTGCTGCTGCTGCTTTGCCCCCATTGGTCCGCCTGCTGATGCTGCTGCTCCCCCATAGGACGCCCAACATTCCTCTCGGTCTCCCTTTTGGATGAGGACCTCCACGACCCTTTCAACGCCTCCCGACTGGCCGCCGCTGGGAGACCCCTCCCCCACCCCCACCTCCACGCACCTCCTCCCTCCTCGTCCTCCGGGCCCTGCTGGTGATGCGATCGATCTGTGCGACGGGCCCAACCGAGTGATGCAGCGACGTGCAGTTTTTTTCCACTGCAAAAACGGACGCTGCTCCGACGAGTAAGAGTAAAAGGTAGGCAAAAAGACACGCTCCACCCAGCCATGCTTCCCTCAACCAGCCTGCGCGGGCATGCCGTGCCGTCAGGAAAATGCATGCAACATGGCCGGCCCCACCAAGCGACGGCAGCACCCTCCGGCAGCACCCTCCTCCTCTTCCTCCTCGTGTGACCTTCGAGGGACCCCTCCCCTCCTCCTCTTCGAGCGCGGCGGAGGGACCCCTCCTCGGGGGAGGGGTCCCTCCGCCGCGCTCGAAGACAGCTCCTGAGGCCCACCGGGACGGGAGAGGGGGGAGGGGCGGAGACGTGCAGCCGGGCACGCTCCAACAAGAAGGCACGGGGGGCAGACCCATCGCCAAGCACCGTCCAGAATTGTGGCCATACGGGGCACCATGGGGGGTAGGGAAGGAGGCCAGCTGTTGGCCCAAGCAGCGCCGTATGAGGAGTGCCGAGGGAGAACTTCGCAGAGGGCAGGAGGAGAGCCGCACCCCCTCCGCACCCCAAACGGGACTGTGTCTCAACTGGTGGACTGCACTGCGCGGTGATGACTGTCCTGTGAGCCATCTGGAGGCACGTCGGTTTCGGCACCGCCTGATCCCGAGGCTATGTTTCCTTCCGGCCTCGCCCTGAGGCTGCGCTCTCCCCCCCTCCTCCCCCTCTTTGTGAATTCAAGCTTCGCGCGGCCCGCTTAGCTTCGACCGGAAGAGGTGCGCTCTCGACCCGCGAATCAAAAAAAAATGTGCCATCTGGAGGGTCTATTTGGCTGTTTTTGTTGGCTCCCTGCCAAAACCAGCGGGGCGGGGCCGCCACGGTCCACGAGCAGCAAGAAGAGACATGGCAGTAACGGAATCAACAGCACTCGAGGATGAAGAGAACCTGCCTCGGCCTTATCCGTATCCGTATCCCTCAGACTGACAGGCCCAAGGCGATGACAATCGCAGGGATGCGTCCCGAGAAACTGAGGGGATCCCCTAGATCGGCACCGAGAGCAGGTGATGCCGATCATCGGGATAGGGGTATGTTGCAGGCGGGTGAGCAGGAATGATCGGATTAGGAAGGAGTTCGGGTCTGTTCAGCCAGCCCTGGGGAGCAGTCGCCCCACACAGTGTAGGCCAGCGTGGACCCAACTCAGTGAGTTACTGCAGCGTGCAGGCGGCGTGCGTCTCGTGTGGAGTATAGGAGGAGGAGGAGGAGGAGGAGGAGGAGGAGGAGGAGAGGAGGAGGAGGGAGGAGGAGGAGGAGGAGGGGAGGGGGAGGGGGAGGAGGAGGAGGAGGAGGAGGAGGAGGAGGAGGAGGAGGAGGAGGAGGAGGAGGAGGAGGAGGAGGAGGGGAGGGGGAGGAGGCATGCGGTGCAAGCTGCGTGGCGTGAGCGGTGCCGCGCACGCTGTGCGGTGCAGGCTGCGCGGTGCAAGGCCCACAGCGTGGGGCGCACGGGGCGCCCTCGAGGCGCCGGCGAGCGGGCCCGGGCACCGGCGGGGCGAAACCTCGGGGCACCCGCGCAGCGCACGGGGCGGCCACGGGGCGCCCACCGCGCAGGCACAGCCGCTCGGGGGTCCGCGCGGAGCTCGCGGAGGGGCGCTGGACCCCCCTCTCTCCTCGGGGGCGGCCGAGAGGGGGGAGCGTCCAAGAGGGGGGGCGGGGGCCCGAATAGTGGCCGGAGGCACGTGCGCGGCCCACGGGGGGGGCGCCGGGGACGCAGTGAAACGAGCAGACGCGTCGTGATCATGGCCCCCGCCGCCATGATATCCCCCCCCCCTAGTCCTCAGCCCCCCTCTTGGCCGCCCCCGATCCCTAGCGCGCGGAACGCGCTAGGGGCCGGCTCCTGAGGTGTCGCCATGGAAGGCCCAACGTCGACCCAAGAAAGTCGCGCGGACCTCCGAGAGATTTTGTCCGTCCCCCAAACAGTGCTTGCAGTAAAGTGCTCTCACGCCTGTTCTAAAGAACTGGGCCTGAATGCTGGTCATGCAGCTATGTGTTGTCGCCGTCGCCGCCCCGTCGCCGCCCGTCGTCGAGGCCCGACCACTGGTCTGGCGGCTATGTCGTCGCCGTCGCCGCCCCGTCGCCGCCTCGTCGCCACCCGTCGTCTGGGCCTGACTGCGACTCGGTCTAGCGGCTATGTTGTCGCCGTCGCTGGCTCGTCCCGTCGCCGCCGCCCCGTTGCAGCCACCCCCATGCAATCCAATCGATTGCAATCCAATCGATAGCAATCGAATCGATCGCAGCCGAATCGATTGCACGACGTAGATTCTCCTTTCTAAAAGAGAACTAGGATCTCCCCCCTCCCATCCTGGGGTTAACGCATCACCTTTTCGCACTGCAAATTGCAAGCGATTCTGCTCCATCGTCCGCCCTAGAAGTGAACTCGTGCCATCCCAAGCAGGCCGCCCCTCCTCTGCAACAAAATACGATGCGCGCGGACTCATTCATCAAAATTCATCAGCTGACAAGAACCCCTTGCATTTATATATATATATATATACACACACATACACACATACATACATATACCTATACACATATATATATATATATACACACAGACACAGAACTACATGACGAAGTGTACACGCGCGCGTCGTCGCAGGCGCATGCCAGAATCTGTCAAAAACTTTAGGTTTCGTAGAGATGTCAAAATCGAATATCCGAAACACATATAAACATTAAACACACATGGTTTCGCAGCGCTGGGTTCGTATGAGCCAAAAAACTTGCGCTCGCATGCTTGCGGGTTCCTCAGAAAAAATAATCGGTTGTTCAATAGTTGCATAACATGCTACCACACAAGCTTCGCGTGCGCGCATGTCGAGATCGATCGGGCGACCTTGCGCGAGTGCTGCCGCGAGAACCTTTTTTTGTCCCGGAAAAACCGGCCGACATGCACGCGCGCGCGTCGTCGCGCGCGCATGTCGCAATTGGTCAAAAAACGCGGTTCTCGTAAAGACTTAAAATCGAATGTCCCGAAACAATGCAAAACATAGGTTTCGCATCATCAGCTATCACCAAAAAGCGCCCTCGCAAATTCATAACGCAACAAGAATCGGTTGTCCCAACATGTTCATGAAATTCTGCCGAATGGGCATCACGCGCCGCATACCGAAATAATTCGAACGCCCTTTGCGCGCGTGGTGGGTGGGGAAGGGCACGATCCGTGTCAAATGAAACCACGCGGGCCACTCGCGCGTCGGCCGCGCGCGCATGTCGAACTCCTTTTCAAAACCTTCATAACCGACGCAAAAACGCCGTCATCATCGACGGCGTGATCAGCATCAGCACCGTCACATGCCGTGCCGCCGCCTTTTGTCATCATCGTCGCCAGCACCGCTACCATCATCATCGTGTCTACCGTTGACGGCGTCGCCATGAAACCGCGCCCGCCCAACTCACCGACTCGCACTGAACAGCCCGCTGGAATGTGCCCAGCGGTCACCGCCACCGCGGCCGCGTCGGTCGCGCCAAACTAGCTGGCCGCTGCGCGCCTGTGCATGCTCGGGCTGGCGCGGCCGCGCAGATGCACTTGCCAACGCCAAGCACTCACCGCAATCGCCGCCGCATGTGCTTTGCGAACCAAGTTGCGGGTGGGTGGGTAGGATGTTTGCAAAAACGTGGGATGTGTCAATACGTTGGTAAAAACCAATACCAGAAAATATATTGCACCACGAACTGATGCACCATATAGATTCAGCTTCCCAAAACAATATTAGGACCTCCCTCCACCCCCGGCTTAGCGGTTCCCCCTGGGTACGTGCACTTTACGTTCGATTCTGCCCCATCGGCCGTCCTAATTATGAACCCGAATCATCCAAGCTGAACCGGTACCCCCCCTCATCTTCTATGCGCGCGCACTCGTTTATCAAAATCCTTTTTTTGTTAAGAATTCCTTGCCAAAAAACAAGACGATGAACGCGCGCGCGTCATCGCGCGCACATGCCGAAATAGTACACATCTTCTTCTGTTATAAAACAACCATAGGTCCCGTAAGGGTTTCCAAAATCGAGTTTCACGAAAAACAATGGTTTCGCAACGCACGTATTTCATGATAGAAGATGCCTTGCAAATTCTTCGGGAAACCAATTGGTTTTCAACATGTGCACAACATGCTAACAAGCGGGCCTCTCGCAAGGGCGCGCGCACTGGACGGGCACGACCCGTGTCAGATCAAACCACGCGGGCCATTCGCGCGCGCCGGCCGCGGGCGCATTTCAAACCCCGTCCAAAACTTGCATCACCGACGCGAGGACATCATCATCGTTATCGGCGAGCGTGATCAGAACCGGCGCCGTTAATGGCCCTGCCGTCGTCATCGCCACCATCGTCACCACCATCGCAACGCTCATCATCATGTATACCGTTGTCGGTGTCGCCATGATACCGCGCACAGCCAAGTCACCGACTCGCATCGAAGTGCACGCTGGGATGTGCCCGGCAGTCAACGCCACCGGTCGCGCCAAACTAGCTGGCCGCTGCGCGCGCGAGATTGGGCGGGCTGGCGCCGCCGCAGAGATGCATCAGCCAACGCCAAGCACTCATCGCAATCGCCGCCGTATGGGTTTTGCAAACCAAGTTGCGGGTGGGTGGGGGGATTGCGCGAGCATTGGAGTTGACAGCTCACTGCGAGCATTGGTGACTTGCACATCATATGTTACTCAGCATGGAATGCAACATGTAGATTCCGCAGCGTAACTTGCACAACGTAGATTGCACCAAATATAGAGCACCACGTTGACTGCAACATACTTCTATAAACATATTGCCCACCACATGCACTGCGCCACATAGATTGTGCCACATATATTCTCTTGGATTAAAAAAAATTCGATTATACCCTCCCCCCACCGAGGATTATCGGTGCCCCTTCTCGTAAGGCAATTTCCACACAATTCTGCCCAATCGTCCATCCTGAATATGAGCTCGTACCATCCCAGGCAGGCCGGTATCGACCACCCCCCCTCGTCCTTTGGGAAGAACTATGCGCGTGCACTCTCTTATCAGAAACCATCAGTTTTCAAGGATCCCCAGCAGCAGAAAAAAACGGCACGAAGTGCACACGCGCGCGTCGTCGCGCGCGCATGCCGAAATCCTTCAAAACAGCATAGGTTTCGTGAGAGAACCAAAACCGAGTGTCCCAACAAAAGCACATGTATATATATATATATATATATATATGAATGTAGCAACAAATATATATATATATATATATATATATATATATATATGAACATCAACGTACGGATTCGCAACACGGCTTTTCTGATGATTGATTTCATTGAAACATTGCGGTCGCGCTCTGGCGATGTTAAAAACAAAAAGGAATCGTTGTTTGTTTTGCAAAAAATAAGAAAAAATGTTCACTACATGCTACCAACCGGGGTTGTGCGCGCGCATGTCGGAATCGTTCGAACGCCCTTGCGCGCGTGCTGTCGTAAGGACCCTTTGCAAACAACTAGACGAAGTACACGCGCGCGTCGTCGCGCGCGGATGCGGAAGTCCGTCAAAGACAAAAAAAACATTCGGTGCCATACGAATGTCAAAACGGAGTGTCGCGAAACCATGCAAACACATGCTTTCGCAACATCACCCACACACAAAAAACTGCACTCGCGCTCTTGCGGATTCTTCAGAAAATTACCAGTTTTTCCAACATTGGCATAACATTCTGCCAAGCGGGCCTCTCGCGCCACATGCCGAAATCATTCGGACGCCCTTCGCACGCGTGCTGATGGGGTCACGATCCGTGTCAAAAAACACCACGCGGTCCACTCTCGCGCGTCGGCTGCGCGCGCATGCCGGACTCCTTCCAAAACCTTCAACACCGACGCGAGGACACCGTCATCGTCGTCGGCGTGGTCAGCGTCGGAAGCGTCAGTGGCCGTGCCGTCGTCGTCAACATCGCCACCAGCATCGCTACTGTCATCATCGTTTCTACCGTTGTCGTTGTTGCCATGTTGCCGCGTTCGCTGGTCGCGCCAAACAAGCTGGCCGCTGCGCGCGCAAGCATGCGCACGGTTGCGCGGTCGCAAAGATGCACCAGCCAACACCAAACTCTCATCGCAATCGCTTCCGCATGAGGTTTGCGAACGAAGTTGCGGGTGGGTGGGTGGGATGATTGCACGAGCAGCGGTTTCGACAACTGCAAATTCGGCAGGGTGAATTCTTCTCTCTTTTAACAAGGAGATTCGCCCCCACTTTGGGATTATCGGGACCGGGACCCCGCTCGCATTGAAATTTACATATGTTTGTACCCCCTCGGCCATCCGAAATATGAACGTATACCAACCCAGACAAGCCGGTATCGCCCCCCCTTTCATCCTCTGCTTAGAAAATATGCGCGCGCACTCGTTTACCACAAACAAGAAGTGTTCAAGAGCGTTTTTGCAACAAGTGGGGCGAAGTGCACACGCGCGCGTCGTCGCGCGCGCATGGCGGAATCCTTCGACAACCGTCGGTTTCGTAGGGCTTTCAAAGCCGAGTAGCAACATACACACACACACATATATATATATATATATGTATATATATGGGCTTCACAAAACGGATTACCACGATACAAATTGCGTGCGCGCTCTCGTGAATTCTAACGAAAAACACTGGGTTTTCAACATTTGCAGAAAATGCTACCAAACGGGTTTCGCGCGCACGCGTGTTGAAATCGTTCGAAAGCCCTTGCGCGCGTGCTGAGGTGGCACGGTCCGTGTCAAATAATACCATGCGGCCCACTCTCGGGCGTCTGCCGCGCGCGCATTTCGCACTCTTTCCAAAACCTTCCTCACCGACGCAAAGACGCCGTCATCGTCGTCGGCGTGATCAGCATCGGCACCGTCACTGGCTGCCCCGTCGTCGCTGTCAGCATCGCCACCAGCATCGCTACAATCATCATCGTGTCTAGCGTTGTCGACGTTGCCACGATACCGCGCCCGCCCAAGTCGCGACTCGCACTGCTGGGATGCGCCGAGCGGCCAACGCCACCGCGATCGCGTCGGTCGCGCCAAACTAGCTGGCCGCTGCGCGCGCAAGCATGCGCACGCGGGCGCGGCCACAAAGATGTACCAGCCAACACCAGCCACTCATCACAATCGCTTCCGCATAGATTTTGCAAACCAAATTGCCGGTGAGTGGGTGGGTGGGATGATTGCGCGAGCAGTGGGTTTGACAACTCGAAATTCGGCACGTGAATTCTCCTTTGTAAAGACAAACTAGTATCTCCCCCCCTTCCCCCCCCGGCGTTATCGCCCCCCCCTTTTTCGGGTATGTAAATCACAAATGATGCTGACCACATGTCCATCCGATAAATGAATTTACACTATCCCCGGGGGGGCGGTATCCCCCCCCCCTGAGGGTCCCCTTGAAAAAAATCTATGCGGTAACATGTGTGTTCTAACATCGCACTTTTTCACGAATCCCTTGCAACAAATGGAACGAAGTGCACACGCGCGCGTCGTCGCGCGCGCATGCCGAAATCCTTCAAAAACCTTCGGTGCCCGAGCAATTTCGCAATCGGGTCTCAAAAAAACATACAAAAACACAGGGTTTCGCAACACTGATTTGCTAAAAAACTGCCGCGCGAGCTCTTGCGAAATCTTAAGAAAACCTTCGGTTTTTCAAAATGTTCACAAAATGCTACCAATCGAGCTTCGCGCGCGCGCATGTCGAAATCTGTCGAACGCCCTTGCGCGTGTGCCGTCGCGAGAATCCTCTGCAACAAAGGGGACGAAGTGCAGACGCGCGCGTCGTCGCGCGCGTATGCCGAAATCCTTCAAAACCCATCGGTTTCGGAAGGATTTCAAAATCGCGTGTCCAAAAAACCTACAAAAACCTAAGGTTTCGCAACACGGATTTTCAACAAAAGCGTGCGCGCGCGCTCTTGCGTCGTCGTCGTCGTCGTCGTCGTCGTCGCCGCCCTCCCTCCTCCCGCGTCGTCGTCGTCGTCGCCTACGTCGTCCTCTGTCTTTCCTCGTGTTCGTCGTCATCGTCCTCTTTGGCGTCGTGGTCGTTTCCGTCGTCGTTGTCGCCGTGGTCGTCCTTCCTCCTCCTCCCTCGTCGTCGTCGTCGTCGTCGTCGGCGTCTCGTCGTCGTCCCTCCTATTTCGTCGCCGTCGTCGTCGTCGTTGTCGCCGTCGTCTTCCCTCCTCCCTCGTCGTTGTCGTCGTCGGCGTCGCCGTCCTTCCTCCTTCTTCGTCGTTCGCGTCGTCGCCATCCTCCCTCCTCCCTCGTCGTTGTCGTCGTTGTCGTTGTTGTCGCCGTGGTCGTCCTTCCTCCTCCTCCCTCGTCGTCGCCTTCGTTGGCGTCGTCGTCGTCGTCTTCGTCATCGTCGGCGCCGTTGTCGTCGCCGAAGTCGTCGGAGACGTCGTCGGTGTCGTCGTAGTCGTTGTCGTCGGTCTTAAGAGGTTTTGCAAACCAAGTTGCGGGCAGGTGGGTGGGATGTTTGCGCGAGCAGTGGAGATGACGACTTCAAGTTCAGCAGAGTGGATTGCACCACGTAGAATTCACCTCATAGAATCAGCAGCATGTAGTGTAGAACATGTATTACACATCATGGGTTGCACTCCATGGGTTGCACGCTTGCCCCACGTCGGTTGAACAAACTAGGATTGCTAGAAACATCGTGTTTTAGGGCCGCGCCTGCCAACATGCAAGTGTTTCGCTGTTCGACGTTTGGCCACCATGCCACCAAAAGGATACTGGTACTGCCCGTGTCGAAGCACACGCCGGCGCGATAGAGGAGAAGGAGAAGGAAGAGGAGGAAGAGGAGGAAGGGAAGGAGGAGGAGGAGGAGGAAGAGGAGGAGGAGGAAGAGGAGGAGGAGGAAGAGGAGGCGAGTGCCGAAGCACATGCAAAGCCGCTAGGCGGACGAATCCCGTGCCCATGTTGCCCGAAAAGACGCCCTCGCCAAGCGCGTTCTGGGACACCTCCCTTGTGTTGGGATGGCAGGAGGACCCCGAAGTCCCACGAGCCCCCACCCCAGCTGATTCGGCTGCAGCCAGGCGAGACCACCAAGACGCGCAGATCGCCCAGCTCGTGGACGCCTGCCAGGCCACCTCACACGCAGTGGAGCCCCGGCGGGGCTCGTCCTTTGGTACTGGGTGCCCGACGGCACTTACCCGCCAGCAGACATCGAGAGACTGGTTTGCTCAGCCGTGCCGCAGCTCCCCCCACCAGATCCACCCGTCCCACCGAATTCGGTGCCTGCGCGGGCTTCGGTGGTGGTTTAGGTCGGGCATGTCCTCCTACAGGCTGATGTCGGAGGAAAAATAGACAATAGTGAACACACAATCAAAAATGCCCCAAAACAGTCGAAAAACAGTACCAAGACTATCTCTGATTATTTTTGAATATTCCTCCTGTAGGGGGACACGCCCGACTTAATGGAAGGTGTGTGGCGGTTCGGGCACCGTCGCCTCAGCCTTCTACGGGAGAGCATACGAGCGACCCACGGCCGCAGGCAAGAGGGCCCTGGACAGTGGCCTGCGAGAGGGCCCCTCCCTCCGAAAAAGGAAGCCTGGCCAGACGAGACGAGTCGGAGGAGGCAGCTGGGTAGCAGCCCCTGGCTTTTCCCACAGGGCCCCAGCATCGGAGCTAGGCCCGCCCGCGTGCGCGCGTTTCCCAGCAGTCTGGGGCCACAAACTCTTGTCGCATCCTCGGTAGGCATTGCCTGTCCCATCGCCGCAGCACCTGCGTGGAATCCGCGTCGAATCCTCACAGGACGTAAGAAAAGACCATCAGCTTGCAGGACGGACGGGTTTCCCCGGACGCAACGTGAGCCAAGGAGCCCCCTAGTCGCACCAGGGGGCCTTCCACCGCAGGAAGATGCTTGTCCTCGAGCGGCTGTGAGCAAGATCTGTTCGGCGCCCCGCCCCCGACATCGGCCCCTCCTGCTGGGAACGAGCAGAGACGGCGCCACCGCCACCGGAGGCAAGAGCCAAGCAGAGTCCGCCTGGTGACGTGGTCCCCCAGCTCGGCCGCGTCCCGCTCGAGACATCGTCAGCCCTGTCAGTCCTTCGACCTGGGAGGGCATCGTGACCATCCTCGCCGGCGGTGGTCCGCCAGTGGTGGCTGGGTGCCGCTCCGCTGCAGGAGGAGGAGGAGGAGGAGGAGGAGCGCACGTGACCTGAGGCGGTTCGTGGTGACCTGGGCACTAGATGCGCATGGCAGCGAGTGCGGCGGCTCGGATTTCGTAGTGGTATGGCGGCGTCGGGGGCCGACGGCGCAATGAGAGGTCAGCTTTCAGTTTGTGATAGATGTGAAAGCTTGCAGGAGGAGGAGGAGGAGGAGGAGGAGGAGGAGGAGGAGGAGTAGGAGGAGGTCGCCGGCGGTGGTCCGCCAGTGGCGGCCAGGTGCCGCGCCGCCGCAGCAGGCACGAGAGGGGGGCGGCTCTGGCCACGGCGAGCCTCGGCCACGGGCAGGCTCCTCCGGAGATCGTGTGCTGCTCCTCCTCCTCCTCCTCCTCCTCCTCCTCCTCCTCCTCCCTCCTCCCTCCCTCCGTCCTCCTCTCCCCTCCCTCTCCCTCCTCCTCCTCCCTCCTCCCTCCTCCCTCCTCCCTCCTCCTCCTCCTCCTCCGCCCCAGATGCCAGCCACGCCTGGGTGGGTTGGGGTGCAGTCGGGGCGCCGACCTGAGGAGCCCCAGACAAGGACCGAGGCCCCTTGCCTCCAGAAGCTGCACTTCGACTTCCCCTCGAGACCCTGAGGACAACCACAGGCAAACTGTGAAACAGTCAAGGAACACGGAGCCCCTCCCACAGGCCCTGCTGAGCCCTGGCGTGGCCCCCGGCCTCAGCGCCGAGACGCCGCCCCCCGGCGGCGCGCCGGGGGGTGCGCCAGGGGGGCCCGCTCCGAGGAGGCAGCGGGGGCGGAGGGGGCGCGGCCTCCTCGGGAGACACGGTGCCGGCCACACCCGCAGGCCCCACCCCCTTCTCCTGTCCTCCTCCCTCCTCCTCTTTCTCCTCTTCCTTCTCCCTCCTCCTCTTCCTCCTCCTCCTCCTCCCTCCTCCTCCGCCTTCTCCTCTTCCTCCTCCTCCTCCTCCTCCTCCTCCTCCTCCTCCTCCTCCTCTGAACAGTGATGTTGGGAACCAAGGTGTAGAACATCACAGCCACACCTCCCTGCACTTCCCATCCGCGAAGGGCTGGAGCGAACACGACACGGCGAATTGCAGGAAAGCGCGAGCCACGCGCTCCCACCATACCGAACCCCACATCGCCGTTGCCTACATCGCCGTTGGCCCGTCTGCGGGGAAAGGGGGAATCGGCCCCACGTGGCTACCAAACCTGAGCCAGCCAGAGGGGAATGGCTGAAGCCCGCTAGCGGCTGCTGGCGCCTGCCCCAGGCGGCGTGAGCCCCGAGGCCTCTGCTCAGAGGGCCGGCAACGCGCTGCGCCTCCCGCGGCGCCGCGCCGGTGCCTCGGAGCCCTGCCCCCCTCGGAATCGCGAGCGCTCGGCCAACCGGCTGCGGCAAGCTCAGGCCGGGCATGTCCTCAGACCGACGGACTTGGGAAGAAACGATTAGAGATAGTCAAGGCATGCTCAAAGAAACACGAACAATCGCCACTGGACTACTTTCCCCCATTCTTGAACCTTCCTCCCGTAGAGGGACATGCCCGACTCAACGGCAGGCGCCTTCGCTGTTCGCGCCTCTGCGGCGGGAGGCCGCGGGCACTGGCGTGAGTGCAAGCACGTCGGGGAGCAAGAGCGAAACGTCGCGCAAGCAAGAGCGAAACGTCGCGCACACCGGCTGAGTAAGAGCTCACGTGCACAAACTTGAGCGTGGACCGACCGTCCCGGCATTCCTATAGGCCTACCACGAAATCTTCTGATCACCCCAAAATGTTCTAATGACAAAAACAAGGTTCTTGGAACATAAGCCCGATGCTTTAATGCAAAGCAACCCCAGCCAGGAATGTTCTAAGAACATTTCGTGCAGACCACAAAAGCTTCTGAGAACATTCCTTTGTGGGCCTATAGGCGAGCCAGGACGCTTCGCCACTGCTTGACAGACTCACCCGCTGTTGCACCTCACAAGTTCACTCGCTCGCGCGCCCGGAAGCGCCTCGGAGCCTGGCCTGGCCAGCAGCGCCCCGCCGACGCGCCAGGACTGACTAGACTTCTAAGGCTCCACCTGTGCCGAAAGTTGCCCATAACACACTGATCGTGTCGCGGCTGAGGCTGCTCGCACGCTGATGCGTAACGGATTCGCAGAAGGCATCTATACACCACCACACCACCACCGTGCCAAGGCAGGGCCATCCTGGGCCCCAGGATGGTGTATACGCCCTCCTGGCCGAGGCCAAGAGGGTCCATACACCATCCTGGGGCCCAGGATGGCCCTGGCCTGGCACGGTGGTGGTGTGTAGATGCCTTCGTCGGAACGGAGACAGTACATGCGCTTCGACAACTCAGAAAGACCCCTGAATAAGCGACAGGCGCTGAACACATGTCTCCGATGGCATGGCCGCCTCCTCGTGGTCATCTTCTCCTACCAGCGGCACGCCAGCGCGACCCTGGGCAAGAGTGGCCTCTGGTGCGCGGCTTGCCGATTGCTGCATGCGATGCGACGGCAGGGCCCCCCCCCCCGGCTGCCCCCCCCTCTCGAAAGCCGCGCACCAAGGGTCACTCCGGCGAAGGGTCACTCTTGCGTGTTGCCTATCCTAGCAGCCCTCCGACGGCAAACCCCGCACGCTTAAGATGCTTGACGTACAAGTTCAGGTACCGGGTGCCCTCCTGTGTGCGCCCATGTGCAACTTTCAATTCTACCTTCCCGAACTTGACCCAATCCGAGCTGATGTCGTCCACATCCTGGGCCTTGAAACGCAGACCGCCGGCTTGCTTCTGCTCTGTCGTCACCCAGGCCCCTGTGATATTCAGATCCTGGAAGTAGATATCGGTGCATGATCCACCCATTCGGCTTGCCTCAGCATCTACACGAAGCATCGTGTTCTCGACAAGCTCCCCCCTTGGAATCTGAATCAAGACGTGCTTACCTGGCTGCAACAGATCGAACCGCTCACCGTGGATGTTCTGCAAGTGCGGATCGCCCACGGCAGCCACGGATCCGACCGCGCCCGCACTCGTTACCACTGAGCCTGCGGCGCTCGATGCCATGGGTGAGGGTACAATCGGACCGGCAGTTGGCGCTGTCGTTGGGTAGGCGGTCGGAGTCGCCGTCGGGCTGGCAGTCGGCGACGCCGTTGGACTGGCAGTCGGCATTGCCGTCGGACTGGCAGTTGGCGCTGCCGTCGGACTGGCAGTTGGCGCTGCCGTCGGGCTGGCAGTCGGGGTCGCCGTCGGGGTGGCGGTCGGTGCTATCGTCGGACTCGCAGTGGGCGTCGCCGTCGGGCTGGCAGTCGGTGCTGCAGTGGGTACTGCAGTAGGCGTCGCCGTCGGGCTGCCAGTCGGCGTTGCCGTCGGTGGTGCCACTGGAGCTATGCCGCCGGCGATGCCGACCGCGGCTCCCCATGGTGGAGGTGCCACCGGGCCGGCGGTCGGCACTGCCGTCGGACGTGGGCTCGGCGCTTGCGTCGGGCTGGCAGTCGGGCTCATAGTCGGTGCCGTCGGACCTGGCGTCGGAGGGAGAGTCATCCATTTGGGAAGTGGGATAGTAATCCAACTTGGGTCCCCGTTTGGGTACCTCCAGATGTGGTCGGCGAAGCACTCACCAAGCATCGATGTGCTTGAGCCAGGAGCCCGAAATGTGACCCCGTCGGCGTTGGGGTACATCCGCATAACCGCGAACAAACACTCTTCGCACGTATCGATTTGTCCCACATACGTGAAGCTTCCGCCATTGCCGTCTCCCTGAGCCCAATTCGAGCACGTGCAATCCAATGGCCATGGGTTCGGTCCAGTCATCAGACACGTCGGACTCGGCGTCGGACTCGGTTGGTCAATCTGGGCAACCTGCGTCCGCTCGGGCTCACCGCTAGAGTTGGCTCCCTCTAGCCATTGGTTGAACCCCTGTAAGACTGTGGGCCACCTCGATCCGATTGGGCCGTCAGCGCCTAGCTGCACAGCTTGGGCGTCACCGAGCAGCAAAAGTGATACCGCGAGATATCTCAAGCATGGCATCCCGAGAGGGTGGAGGCGACACGTGACGCAAATGAATAGATAGGTAATTTATATAAAGGACGAGTCAGTTCAAACCTCTATCCGCGGTGGCCCTTGAGCCAGACCAACATGGCTACGGTGTGAAAGCTGACCCTTGGCAGACACGTCCTGCAAGCAACCACTCGGGCCTTCCGTCTCCAGGCGCTTCGACTCGTTCCGCATGGAATGCTGCAAGACATGCAAAGCGCCGATCCGCTCTCTGGGGCCGAGCGGGAGCCTCCATCTGTGCAGCAGGTGCCGAGCATGCCGGCCGGGCTGGCCGTGGCAGCCGCCGTGGGCTGGGCACTCCTCGCAGATCTTGTCCTGAGCGACTGGCGGGCCGTCGTCGCCACTGCCACCGTGAGCAGCCCAAGGGCCCCCTAATCAGATAAACCGCGACTCCGCTGAACGAGGGCGTCCAGGTTCAGACAGGTCCATTCGCAGACATGGCGCGGCCCGCCTGGCGCACTGGGCGTCGGGGCACCTCGGACCTGGACATTTCTCATCGCACTTCTTCTCTAAACAGCCTGCGCAGGGGTGCGCCAGCATCAGTGGCTCGGAGGGGTGTCTCGAGCCGCGGCCGACAGAACCATCGGAATCAGTCCACACTGGGCATGCCGCACTCGAAATGCGGCTCGGGGCAATCACTTGGTGGTCTTCACGGCGCTCTCTGCTGGTTCCCATTGGCCAATGGTGCGCTCGAAAATGATTCACGGTGGGGTGCATGACACGATGCTCGCGGTTGTGCGTGAATAAAAAACGCATGCCACTTGGGGGCTGTTCACGGTGACTGAGCTTCAAAGTGCCTCGCCAGATCAGCAACATACCCCATGTGTCGAATGTGCTCAGCAAGATTTGGGGCCCACTGCAAGTACTCGACTTCCAGGAAGATGCGCGCAAGTGCTCACTCCCGAGAGCCCGCAGGAGCAGTGTGAGAGCCCCGCCCCGGAGCTTAGCTCGGCCCTGTTCGCAGAGGCGCGAACCTTGGCACAGACTAGGCGCCTCCTACGAATGCCGTCTCCACGGGCCACGCAGCAGAGACGCACCGCAAGGGTCACTTATGTAAGGGACTCGCGGGGGGGGGGCACCTCCCGTCGATCCACATCGGGCCCCTACGAGTCGCAGGCCCTTTGTGGCCCCCAGGGGCCATGGAGCGATAAGCAGCTTCTGCGGGGGAAGGCCTCGCGAAAAATCGACCTGCTGGGAAGAGGTCCCGCTCGCACAGACGCGCCGTGACAGGCGTGAGGCAACCATGCCATTCTGGTTACAAGCAACATGAGCAATACGGGTGGGGGAATCCTACCAGCCCTCTAGGGCGTAGGCGGGCTAGAGCGCGTCTTTTTTCAAACCCCCTCCTTCCCTTCGGGGATGAGTTCACCCCTCCCCAGCCACCTGCCCCTGGGTCAGGAGGGGGAGGGGCTGCGAGCAGTAATGGTGGCCAAGGTGGCTCCAATATGGCCCAGAAGAGCGAGAGATGAACTCCACGATTGCATGAGATAATCGGATATGCCTCAACATGGCTCCAGACATGCTCCAAGGGGCTCCAAGATCCTCCTCAGACGTTTCCGAATGGCAGCGGAGCCCCCCAAGGACACTCCCATGGGCCAACCGACTTTAGAACCTAAGGGATTACGCGTGCATTCTCGCATGGTCGCTTCCGCTGATCTTCCGAGGCCTCAAGATGGCCCCAAGATGCCAAGACGGCCCAAAGAGCGCCTAAGAGCGCCAGAAGAGCGCCTCAAGAGGCGATTGTTGGGGTTACAGACGGGCAGCGCCAAGTAGGCCCCCCCCTTCGTTGATCGATGCACGTCCCGATTGCCCCAAGAGGGCACTCAAGGCCCCAATGAGAGCGACAAGAGGGCCCCAACAAGGCCCAGACTTAGCCTGGCGCATGACCCAACCATATGCGGCTGCGGGCACCGAAAGACAGGAGGAAACTGAGGGGGGGGCGGCTAGCAAAACGACTGAGGCATGCGTGGGAAGGACGGAGCGACGTTGCTGGAGTCGCAGAGGTCGGCCGTCATCTGGATGTACGTAGCCCGCTACGGCTGATCTGCGAAAAGTGCCGAGATGGGCGCGGCCACGCAAGCGAATCCTGCCACCGAGGTCTTCGATGGAGCTCCCTGGGAGGCCACGGGCCGAGTGAGCGGTGGGCCGAGGTCCGCCCGCGGGCACGGGTGCGGTTCCTGCTGCTGGAGAGCCTGCGGTGACGCCTCCGAGGGGGCCACGAAGCGTGTGAAGGGGAGGGGGCGGGCACCTCCCTCCTCCTTTCTCCGCTCCTTCCTCTTCCCTCCCTCCTTCCACCCTCCTCATTCCTTGTTCCTCCCTCCCTCCTGCTCCCTCCTCCCTCCTCAGGTAGCTGCCCCGCTCCTCAGGTTGTCTCGTGGCCGAGCGCGGTCACGCATGCGGTTCCTGCCACTGGGGCGTTCGGCAACCCCCCCCCCCATGGGGCTACGAAGCGCGCAAGGGGGTGCGCCGCCATGGTGTGAAGGAGGCATACTGACGCAGCCACTGGGGTCGTCGGAGGAGCTCCGCATGGGGCCACGGAACGTGCGAGGGGCACGTGAACATGGAGTTGACCAGGTATACGAACGCAGCCGCTGGGACCTAAGGTGCAGCTGCGCCGACATGGACGTGCGGAGGGCAGCGGAAGGGAGGAGCAGGAAGAGGAAATAAGTGAGGAAGGAAGGCAGGAAAGAAGGCAGGGACTGTCTCTTCAAAACGAGGACCCAGCATCACAAGATGGTTGACACAAAAAGAACCATTCCACATAGCCCCGACCGCGTCCAAAGATAGCCTAAGTAAGCTGCCTAGAGGCTCCAAGATCGAAAGATCCGAGAAGGCATATATAATTGACTCTTCGACCCGCTGCGCAAGCAAATCCCAGTCTTCGGTTGAAGGCTCCCCCCCGCTTTGCTTTACTGCGTGCTCCCGCGCTTCCCTCATCAATACAATTTGCCTGGACGTCGTTGCTGGAAGGACTGGTGGGGACACGCGGGGCGTCAAGTGATGCCAGGAACCCAGATAGTGCAAAATCAGGACTACCTTTGGACCGGGGAAAACATGACAACTAGACCAAGAACCAGCGGATGTAAGGGCCCCTTGTTTCAAAGGCTCCTCCTTCAGGTCCGTTTTGTCTGCACCAGGAGGGCAAGTTGGATCTCCTGAGCACCGTCGTTTTCTTGTTCCTCTTCCTCCTCGTCCTCCTCCGAGGGAAAGGCCAAGGGAACAGCATCAGGAGCAGGTGCGGGATGCCGATGGGGGAGGGGCGCGCCCTGTCTCGCGCGAGGCACGAGTGCTGGGAGCGGGTGTCGGAGGGAATGAGGGCCAGGGAAGCGGCCGGGCGGGCCGCGGCTTGGGGGGGGGCACGGGCTCGCCCCTCCCTCGGCCTGCGCAAGCGGGGGGGCGGCCCGGGAGGGGGCGGGCGGGGAGGCGGAGAGGAGCAGGGGGGGATGCAGGCAGCATGATACGAGCAAGCGTGCATGCTGGGGGTACAGAAGTGTGCCGCATGC
>CAUYUJ010002164.1:47500-50000 GCA_963575745.1 Prorocentrum cordatum
TCTTCGCCAATCGGAAAAAATCCAGCTTCGACCTTCGATCGATCCCAGGTATTTCCCACACAGAATCGTGACCCGAACGGAGGACCGGCGACGCAGGGGTGGACGAGACGCGCGGTTGTTAGGACAACCCAAACGAAATCGCCACTTTTTGGCGCTGTGAAAAGCAGTCGGAAAATACCCTGCAAGGAATTCTCAAGCGATATTGCCGCTCTCAAGCGGCATGAGGATGGATCTGATTTGTTCCTGCGGACGTCCCACGTAGAATCGCCACTTTCAGATGCCGCGGCAAATTTCCAGATCGCCCTTGGAGGCGATCTGAATTTTTGTTGGCGGAAGTCTCAGAAGCGGAATCACATTTTCAGACGCTGACCCCACTTGGCCGTTATAGTATGAAGAGGGCCAAAGGGCCCCCGAGAGACCCCTAGGGACCTCGGTGGGCCCCGCGCCCGCGCGGGCGCGCCCCCCGCGCGAATCGCGGGCGCAGCCGCTGGCCCCATAAAGCGCGCGGGGGCGGAAGGGGGCCGAAGCCTTGAAGGGGGGGGTCCCCCAGCGGAAACCAGTGGGGCCCCGAGAGACCCCGAGACCATGTCAGCGCGCCCCTCGCGCGGATCGCGGGCGCTGCCGCTGGCCCGCGGGGCGGCCGGACGGCGGCGGCCGCGGGTAGTCCCCCCCGGGGACTTGATATGTGCAATTGCGCAGCAGATGCTTGACGGCGAGCCAGCGCCAACGGGGCCAAGTGAACAATTACTTACGACAGCGTCAAAAACACAATTATATCTGGGGTCGAACTAGCGCGCTCTCCACATTCATGGCAAACCTGGGCTCTGGAGAAAGAGCCGAACTTAAAATGCACCCCGATGCGAGACGCGTTAGGGCCCTCCCCCAGCTCCGCTGCCCAGGAAGGGCACTGAATCCATTTCCAACGCCACGTCGGCAGGGGGTGGGCTCACCAGAAATATCGAATGGTCGAAATGCGAACCGGGTTTCCCGATAGCTGGCGGCGGCCCCCAGGCGGTAGGTTCAAGAAGTATCACAGGCGGGTGGAAAAGGCGCAGGAAGGTGGGGCACTTCGGAAATCAACGTAGATTCACACGTGTATCTTCGCCAAGAGAAGTGGGTCGGGGCGACTAAGACGACGACGATTGCGGATGACCGCGGTCACCCGCGCGCGTCCGCGCGCGCGGTGCTCTCTGTGGTGTCCATGGTATGGGACATACTACAAGACAGCCATGTTAACTTCGAAATCAAATGAATCACCGCTCATTGGTCACTGTCGCTTCTAGGAAACAGAACGACTTTTTAATTTCAGGCAATACATGACGACGCACTACACGCGCACGGTGGCAGGTGACCATGGTCGCCCGCGCGCGTCCGCGCGAGTGGTGCTCTCTGTGGCGTCCATCGTGCAGGACATACAAAAAAACCGATGAACTGCGAAATCGAATCAGTCACCGCTAAGTGATCACTTTACTTTCCCAACCAACATGGTAACTTTTCGTTGCTAAAAAATACCCGGCGCTCTGCACGCGCACGCTGGCGTGTGACCATGGTCACCCGCGCGCGTCCGCGTGCGCGGTGCCCTCTACGGTGTTCATAGTACAAGACATGCCAAAAAAACAATGTTAACTTGGAAATCCAAACGGTCACCGTTATTAACGGTGACGGGCGTCATGGGGGGGGGGGGGGCGAGGGGAAGGTATGACGTAACGCCCAGCCCAGCCGTGTGGCTCCGGCACCGCAGCCGCGCCCGCGCGCGAGACGCGACGAGCGACGAGCGACGACGACGACGCGAACAGCGTGTAGGTGGCGATATGCCCCAGTGCGCCTGTGTACACTACAGCATCCGCCTGCCCCACACCGCGCGTATACCACAGCGCCTGCGTACACCGCAACAACCGTGTGCAACGCAATGCCTATGTACACCACAGTGCTTGCGTACACTACAGTTCCGGTGTACATGTGCACACCACAGCTAGCATGTGCAACACAGCGCCTGTGTACACCACAGTGCTTGCGTGCACCGCAGCGCCTGTGCACGCCACGGCGCGCGTCTACACCACAGCATCCGCGTGCAACACAACGCTGGTGTACACCACAGCGCCTGCGTGCATAGGACAAGTAAAACGAGCATGTACTTAAGGATCTGCTGCGAACAACTAGACGCCACGCCAGGAAACTGTTGATAATCGAATGCGGGGTTATTCCTTCCTCCCTCCTCCTCCTCCTCCTCCACCACCTCCTCCTCCTCCTCCTCTTCCTCCTGCTCCTCCTCCTTTAACTCCTCCTCCTCCTCCTCCTCCTCCTCCTCCTCTTCCTTTTTCCTCCTTTTCCTCCTCCTCCTCCTCCTCCTCACCCCCTGTCGTGCGGGTTGGCGCTGCAACGCACATGCGCATCCCAGCGCGCACCGCACAATGGTCTATTGAATCGGTCCACTTGGTCCTCGGGCGGCCAATTCAGCTGGAGCCTCCTGGACGCAGACGGGAGGAGTTAGGGTGACGCG
>CAUYUJ010002164.1:55000-92557 GCA_963575745.1 Prorocentrum cordatum
GTGCGCCAAGATGGGGGCGGAACTGCATGCGGGCGCTACCACTGGGGCCTTCGGTGAGGCCCCCTGTAGGGCCACGAAACGTGTGAGGGGCACGCCAAGATGGGAGTGGAACTGCATGCAGGCGCTGCCGCTGGGGCCTTCGACGTGGCTCCCTATGGGGCCACGAACCGTGCTAAGGGTGTGCCAAGATGGGGCTGGAACTGCATGCGGGCGCTGCCGTTGGGGCCTTCGGTGGAGCTCCCTATGGGGCCACGAAACGTGTGAGGGGTGCGCCAAGATGGGGTGGAGCTGCATGCGGGCGCTGCCACTGGGGCCTTCGGTGGAGCTTGTTGTGGGGCCGCGAAACGTGCGAAGGGTGCGCCAAGATGGGGGTGGAACTGCATGCGGGCGCTGCCACTAGGGCCTTCGGTGGAGCCCCCTATGGGCCACGAAACGTGTGAGGGGTGCGCCAAGATGGGGGTGGAACTGCATGCGTGCGCTGCCACTAGGGCCTTCGGTGGAGCCCCCTATGGGCAACAAAACGTGTGAGGGGTGCGCCAAGATGGGGGTGGAACCGCATGCGGGCGCTACCACTGGGGCCTTCGGTGGAGCTCCCTATGTGGCCACGAAACGTGTGAGGGGTGTGCCGAAATCGGGGTGGAACCGCATGCGGGCGCTGCCGCTGGGCCCTTCGGTGGAGCTCCCTATGAGGCCACGAAACGTGTGAGGGGTGTGCCGAAATGGAGTGGAACCGCATGCGGGCGCTGCCACTGGGGCCTTCGGTGGAGCTCCCTATGGAGCCACGAAGCGCGTGAGGGGTGTGCCGAAATTGGTGTCGATGATGGTGACGATAACGGCGATGATGATGATGATGATGATGATGATGATGATGATGATGATGATGATGATGATGATGACGATGACGCCGATGATGAAGACGACGATTCTGATGACGACGCTGATGATGACGATGATGATATTGACGATAATGATAACGATGATGATGATGATGTTGATGATGATGATGATGATGATAATGCTGATGCTGATGCTGATGCGGATGCTGATGCTGATGATGATGATGCTGATGATGATGATGATGATGATGATGATGATGATGACGATGGCGATGATGATGAGAGGAGGAGGGAGGGCGCAGCGGGAGGAGTGAACGCGGGGCGCTGTATCTTCAAAACGAGGACACAACACCACAGGATGGTTGGGAAAAACAGGCACGTGACCACACCTGCCTGGCCTGCTCGGAAATGCGGGGGGGAAGGGGGGCGGACCGCGCTGCGGTCGAGTTGCCTCCTGCCCGCCGCCGCCGCGCCTGCCGCGGATGGTGTGTGTGTGCGTGCGCGTAAGTGCTCAAGTGCTTGTAACTCTGTGTGTGTAAAAATGTCAATGTTTGTGTGTGCGTGTACTTGTGTTAGTGTTTCTGTAAGTGTGTGTGTGTGTGTGTTTGTGTGTGCGTGTGCGTGTGCGTGTGTATGTGTACGTATACGTGTACGTGTTTGTGTGTGTGTGTGCGTGTGTGTGTATGTGTACGTGTACGTGTACGTGTTTGTGCGTGTGTGTGTGTGTGCATGCGTGCGTGCGTGCGTGCGTGCGTGCGTGCGCGTGTGTGTGTGTGTGTGTGTGTGTGCGTGTGCGTGTGCGTGTGCGTGTGCGTGTGCGTGTGCGTGTGCGTGTGCGTGTGCGTGTGCGTGTGCGTGTGCGTGTGCGTGTGCGTGTGCGTGTGCGTGTGCGTGTGCGTGTGCGTGTGCGTGTGCGTGTGCGTGTGCGTGTGCGTGTGCGTGTGCGATGCGTGTGCGTGTGCGTGTGCGTGTGCGTGTGCGTGTGCGTGTGCGTGTGCGTGTGCGTGTGCGTGTGCATGTGCATGTGCGTGTGTGTGTGTGTGTGTGTTTGCGCCGCGTGTGTGCGTGTGTGTAGGTGTGTGTGTGTGTGTGAGCGTGTTTGTGAGTTTGCGTGCGTGCGCGCGTGTGTGTGTGTAAGTGTGTGTGTGTAAGTGTGTGTGTGTGGTGGGGGGGGAGGGGGGGCCTGCGTGCGTGCGTGCGCGTGCGTGCGTGCGTGTGCGTGTGTGTGTGTGTGTGACAGAGGGTCGGGGCGCTGTCTTCTTCGGCACGATCGCTTCCTGCGAAGCAGTCGTCAGGGCCCACTGACGCATCGAACCCAATATGCGATCATCTTTGTTGGCTAAGCCCCGTGCGTCGTTGCCCTCCCCAGCATCAGAAATCAAACTGGATGGTGAGGCGTTCCGTGGAACCTCCCCCACGTGCACCCGCCCGGCCCCCTCCGACCCCCCCCCAAATGGCAATGGGTGGCCTCCCAAACGGCCTCCAAAACTACCCGAATGGCCTCCACGACAGTCTAGGAGGATGGCCTCCAAGACGGCCACGATGGCCCCGAGACGGACCACGAAGCCTCCAAGACGCTCCAAGAGGACTCCAAGAAAACCCCAGGAGGGCCCCAGATGCCCTTTCTGGTGTTTGATGAATTTTAGCGTTGGCGCCGTTTCGGGCTTCTGAATTCCGAGCCCTTCAGCCGACCCAAGGAACGCCCAAGATGGCCCCAAGACAGCCCAAGAGGCTCACAAGACGGCGCAGGAGGGCCCCGAGATGACCCGATAGGCCACCAACACGGCCCCAAGAAAGCCGAATGACTGCCCAAGAGACCTCCAAGGCGGCGCCAAAGCGCCCCAAGAGCGCCCCGAGACTGCCCAGAGACTCCCGAGACGGCCTCCGCAAGCGTCAGACGGGCCGACGGCGCCCTGCGAAGGCCCAGCGGGCCCCCAAACGACCCCGAGAGGCCCGTGCAGGGCCCCGAAGAGGTCCCACAGGAGCCCTCTCCCCGTCGGCCGCCCGAGCGCCGTGGTGGAATCGCGCGGCAGCGCAGCCGGATGGTTTTAGCACGACTGAAACGGGCAACAGGTAAGGTCCAAGAGGCTCCGCAGGCCGTGCCGAGGTCGGCCTTCGCTCGGCACCGGGCTGCCCGCCCCACACTGCTCCAGCCCTTCCTGCCTCGGCCCGTGGCTCGCGGCGGGCTCCAGACCAGGGCTTGCTGCTGCTTGGCCTCAGCTCTGCAGGGGACGTTGCCCTGCACCCTGAACGCCCATGAGCGGGGGCGGGGGAGGGAGGCGGCCAGAAGGGGGGAAGGAGAGGAAGGACACCCAAGGGCGGGGCCTCCGCCGCGCTGCTGCACAACGAGCCCACCGACTCAGATCACGAGGCCGCACGCCCCAGATCCAGCCTCCGATCGCCTCCGCAGGCCGGGACCCTGGACGCCCCCTCGGCGGCACAGGCGGACCACCTGGCCCGAGACTTAGAGCGGAGCCCAGAAATGCCCCCGCAGGCCCCCCAGCCCAAGGGGGACCAGGTGGCACACGCCCATGGGCCTCCCCCAAGCCGCGATGTGGTGCGGGGTGGCCCGAGCCCAGAGATCCGACGTCGTGGTTTTCCTCAATACGGGATCCCCGGTAGGCTCGACCCATTCCCCAGGACCGGTTTTTCTTCCTGAACTGCTTATTGACAGCCCCAGGGCCCGGCGAGGGCCCCCAAAGGCCGAAAGTTGCGAAAAACCTCCGCCTTCATTATTTTCAATACGTTGGATCTCTGGGAGTGCTGAGAAGTGTCCGGGGGCGGATAGGACCGGCGCTTAAAGAAAAATGCAGACGCAGATGCCACCGGGACGCCGCCCAAGTGCGGCACCAGCCCCCCCCGACATCCTGCCCTTGGGGAAGAAAAACTGGATAGCACGGAGGAGGAGGAAGAGGAGGAGGGGGAGGACCAGTGTAAACCCAAGGGTCATCAACGATGTTGGAATAAACCCTCCCTCCAAGCTCCGTCTTCACATGCCCCTACAACGGCTCATTACAATTAGGGGAACTGCCTCATGGGAGACAATCGTTTAAAGATCCTGAAGCGTGCCAAAACATTGTTCTCGGGATTCCAACGCCACGGATCATCCTGACTGTTGCGTGTTGACGATCCTGGATCGTCCCAGAACGCCGTTCCTGGGACTTCAACACAACGAATCAACGTAACTGTTGCGGCCGTGTAATCCTGAATCCTTTCAAAACACAATTTCTGGTACGTCGATGGTGGGAATCCGTGAAGCTCTTGCAAATGTTGTAGACGAATGTGCGCGGTGCTGAAACGAGAACAACATGTTGAAACAGAACTGCCCTCAATCCGTGGAGCTCTTGCACGTTTTTTTGTTTTTTTTTTTTTAAACGAATGTGCGCCGCGCTAAAGCGATAACCACATTTTGCAAACCACCCGCACTCAACCCGTGAAGCCCTTGCAAATGTTTATGCACCGAGCTAAGGCGAGAGCCACATTTTGAAAACCACCAGCCCTCAATCCGTGAAACCCTTGCACATGTTTAAAAAGAACGTGCGCCGCGCTAAGGCGAGAATCACATGTTGAAAACCACCCGCCCTCAATCCGTGAAGCTCCTGCAAATGTTTAAAACGAATGTGCGCCGCGCAATGGCGAGAGCTACATTTTGAAAACCACCCCCCCTCAATCCGTAAAACTCTTGCAATGGTTTAAAACGAATGTGCGCCTGGCGAGAGCCACATTTTGAAAACCACCCGCCCTCCATCTATGAATATGATGCCAGCTTAAGCTTCCGAATCATAAATGGTGAGGCTCTCTCAGGCGAAACGCCTTGGCCCGCCCTAAAAACTGGCCTCGAGGTGCGACAAGGAGAAGTTATGTAGAAGGCAAGGGAATGGAGGGAGGAGGAGGAGGAGGAGTATGAGGAGGAGGAGGAGGAGGAGAAGGAAGAGGAGGAGGAGGAGGAGGAAGAGGAGGAGGAGGAGGAAGAGGAGGAGGAGGAGGGGGGGCAGGAGGAGTGGGAGGAGGAGGAGGAGGAGGAGGAGGAGGAGGAGGAGAGGGGAGGAGAAGGAGGAGGAAGGAGGAGGAGGGGGAGGAGGAGGAGGAGGGGAAAAGGAGGAGGGGGAAGGGGGAGAGGGGAAAAAAGGAGGAGGAACGGGACGGCACGGGAAACCCACGAAAGCCCCTCTGCGAGAGGACTACAAGGGGCGCGGAGCGGTACAAAGCTCCAGCTCCCGGAGAAGGAGGACCGAATCGGATTGGATCAGATCGGCATTGCGCTGGCGTCTCCAGACGCAACATAGAGGAGGAAGGTGGGAGGAAAGGGAGGAAGGGAGGGAGGAAGGGGAGGAAGGAAGGGGACGAATGTAGCAAGGGTGCGGAGGGAGGGGGGGAAGGGGGGGAGGGAGGGAGGGGAGGGAGGGAAGGGGAGGAAGGGAGGGAGGGGGGGAAGGGAGGGAAGGGAGGGAGGGAGGGAGGGGAGGGAGGGAAGGGGAGGAGGGGGAGGGAGAGAGGAAGGGGAGGAAGCAAGGGAGGAAGCACACGACAGCCGGCCGTGCTTCGCGGGGCCACGCGCCGCCACCTGGGGGCCTGTGCCTCTGCAGGGGGTGGCAGCAGGATCCAGCAACACCTTGCCATGGCCCCTGGGGGGGGGTAAGGGCTTTCCCGAGCTTTCCCCCTCAGCCCCGGAGGCTGTCGGTCGCTCGGCGGCCGCGCGCGCCGCGCGGCCACCGCTCCGAGGGCCGCGTCCCTGAGGACCGCCCTCTCTCCCTGGGGGAGGTAAGGGCGAGGGAGGCGGAAGGAGGAGGGAGGATCAGGGGCGGACGGAGGGAGTGAGGGAGGAGAAGGAGGGGCAGAAGAAGAAAGGGGGGAGGAGCAGGAGGGGGGGGGGACGCACGGAGGGAAGAGCAATCTGCACCACCACCACCACCACCACCACCCTCCCTGCCACTGCACGAGGACGGCCGCCCTCGCCTCGTCGCAGCAGTCATCGGCGCGGCAGGTTCTTGACAGATGTTTGCCTCCAGGGGGCCTCGCAGGGCCCTGGGGCCGCACCGAGGTGGCTCGGCAGGAGGAGCTGGCCCCGGGGACGGGGTCGAGCCGCCCTCGGGGTCCATGCTCTGAAGAAGTCGCGACGTTGAGAGTTGGGGAGGTGTGCGAATCGGATCGGAGCCATCAGCGGTGCAGAGCTCAGAGCGCGAATTCTGGAGGATGAGCTGCGCAGGACCACATCGCCTCGGCGCGGTGGAGGATCTCCACCCCCCGGAATCAAACACGTCCCGCCTCCGCTTGCCTCAGGGTGAGGTGGAGGACGACGACGACGCGTAGGAGGAGCGAGCAGGAAGCGAATAGAGGCACAAGAAACGGCATAAACTGAAACTCTCGGAGGTCCGCGCGGATCCCTGGCGCGCGGAGCGCGCCAGGGACGGCGCTGGAGGCGCCGCCAGGGGGGGCTCAGAGCCGATCCAAGAAAGCCGCGCGAAACTCCGAGAACGTATACGGTGATGGCATTGGATACGGAAATCTTCGATAAGGAATCCAGGGTCTGCAAGCCGGTGGACATCCAATCGTTGACTGGCCATGGATAACACCGCCACCCTCATCAGATAAGGAACCCACCCTCCAGGGTCTGATGCCTCCTGGGCACGTTCCTTAACGAACGCCCCCACCGTACTTATGAAGTTTGTGAGCTTCGATCAGAGGAGGCTCACGCTGGACCTGCTTCGACGTCGGGCTCCACCGAGCCCGCCCGAGGAATTTCACACGACTTGTCGGCTGTGGGCGCCCACAGGGAGGGAGGGCACGCGGGCACGAAGGAAACATCCCACTGCAGGTGGTGCCACACGTCCATGCCGTCTGCGTCCACCCTCCCGGCGCCCTTCTTACGCGGCGGGGCGCCGCAGGTTGATGAGTATGTATGCATGCATGCATACATGCATGCATGTATGAATGCATGTACCTATGCATATGGATGTGTAGATGTGCACATGTCTATGAGCATGTGAGCACATGTTTGTATGCATGTATGTAGGTGTGTTTGTTTGTTTGTTTGTATATATGTATGTATGTATGTATGTAGGTAGGTAGGTAGGTAGGTATGTATGTATGTATGTATATATGTATGTATGTATGTGTACATGAATATGTATACGTATGTGTATACAACACATGCACATGCATATGACTATGTATGCATGCATGAATGTATGTATATATGTATGTATGTGCATTAGTGTGTGCATGTATGTGTGTGCAAGTGTGTATATGTTTGCATGGATGTATGTACGCATGCACATGTGTATGCATTCTTTATATATGCATGCATGTATGTATGGTTGTCGGGATGCGATTGTACGTCATGCATACATGCCTGCATGCAGAAAAGTATGTGTGCATGCATGTCTGTATATGTGTAAGGATGTATGTATGTATGTATGCATGTATGCATGTATGTGTAAACGCATGCCTGCCTGCGTGGACCCCGGACAATGCGTTTCTATACATATATGTTGTGCAATGTGGTACAACCGATGCTGTGCCGTATATGCGGTGCCGTTTGCGGTATAGGTTATGCCGTCACTGATGTTCATTCTACCTAGTGCAATCTTTGTAGTGCGATTAATTTCTCTTCGCAGTGAATTGTGAACTCCACTGCTCGCGCAATCACCTCACCCACCCAACCGCAACTTGGTTTGCAAAACCTATGCGGCGGCGATTGCGATGAGCGCTTGACGTTGGCTGGTACATCTCTGCGGCCGCGCTACCCCTCGCATGCTCACGCGCGCAGCGGCCAGGCCGCGGTGGCGCTGACCGCTGGGCACATCCTAGCGGGCACTTCACTGCGAGTCGGCGGTTTGGGCGGGCGCGGTACCATGGAAACGCCGACAACGGTCGACACGATGATTCTAGTAGCGGTGCTGGTGGCGATGATGACAGCGGCGACGGCACGGCCAGTGACGGCGCCGATGCTGATCACGCGGAAAACGATGACGGCGCCCTCGCGTCGGTGATAAGGTTTTGAAAAGAGTTCGACATGCGCGCGCGGCCGCCGCGCGAGAGTGGCCCGCATGGTCTTATTTGACACGGAGCGTGCCCCCCCCCCCCCCCCAGCACGCTCGCAAGGGCGTTCGAATGCTTTCGGCATGCGGCGCGACAGGCCCGCCTGGCAGAATTCCACAAAATGTTGAGAAACCCTTGGTTTTCTTAAGAATTGGCAGCCGGAGGTTTTTGACGAATTACGACACGCGCGCGCGACGACGCGCGCGTGCGCACTTCGTCCAATTTTTCGCAAAAAGGATTCTTGCGATAGCACGCGCGCAAGGGCGTTCGAACGATTTCGACATGCGCGCGCGAAGCCCGTTCGGTAGCAGTTTATGAACATTTGGAGGGAAACAACGCATCGTTTGCCTACGAATTCGCAAGAGCTCGAGCGCAAGCTCTTTTGGAACATCCTTCTTGCGAAGCCATGTGTGTTTATATGTGTTGGACACTCCATCATGAAAACCCTGACGCAACCTAAAGTTTTTGAAGGATTTCGGCATGCGCGCGCGACGACGCGCGCGTGTGCACTTCGTCCCGCGTGTTGCAAGGGATTCTTGAAAACTGATGACTGTTGATGAACGTTTGCGCGCATTGATTTTTCTGCAGAGGATGACGGGTGGGTCGATACAGGTTGGGCCGGGATGATATGAATTCATAGTTCAAGAGACGATGGGGCAGAATCATATGTACATTGAAATGCGGAAAAGGATACGGATAATCCCGGGGGGTAGAATCTAATTCCTTTCTTAGAAAGGAGAATATAGGTTATGCAATTTACGTGTTGCAGCCAATGTTGTGCATTGTATGCTGTGCAATCCATGTGCTGCAGTTCGCGTGGTGCAATCTACGTTGTGCAGTCTGTGCGGTGCAATCCATGGGCTGCGACGAGGCATCGACGGGGCGGCGACGTCGAGCACGGAGCCGCCAGGCCGCCACCCAGGCCCAGCCCCCTAGAACAGACATGAGAACTCCTATCGCGAGACTCTCCATGAGGGGGGATCCTATGGGATCCCCCCCCCTGGGATCCTCTCCCCCCATGGGATCCCCCCCCATGAAGAGTCTCCCGATCCTAAGCCTAAGTGCAAGCACCGTTTGGATAATCTTGCAAACAAATGAGCAGGGACCCGTCCTGGCATTCCTATAGGCCTACCACGACATGTTCTTATAACCCAGAAATGTTCTAAGAACAACAATGCTCTTAGAACATAGGCCCGACGTGTTCAAACAAGCCGGTCCCAGCCAGAAATGTTCTAAGCACATCTCGCGCAGACCACACAAGGCTCTTAGAACATTCTTTGGTAAGGCCATGGGCGAGCTCGGATGCTTCGCCACTGGTTGAAAAAGGCGCCCCCGCGGAGAGGGAAGGCACCCCCCCTCCCGGGGAGCGGCCGCTGTGCGGCGCCCGTCTGCGGGGGGTGGGGGCCACCGCGCGGAGGAGCCCGACGAATCGGCTCGATCTCGAAGAGGAGGACGAGGAGGAGGAGGGCGAGGGCGAGGAAGAGGAGTAGGGCGAGGAGGAGGGCGAGGGGGAGGGCGAGGAGGAGGGCGAGGAGGAGGACGAGGGCGGGGAGGAGGAGGAGGTGGAGGAGGGCGAGGAGGATGGCGAGGAGGGCGAGGACGAGAAGGAGGAGGAGGAGGTGGAGGACGAGACGACGCAGCAGCGGGGTGAATGTTGATGATGTGGGCAGGATGGCGAGGAAGAGAGGCGAATGGGGGAGGTCGGAGAGGGCTTTCGATCCCACTCCTGCATCCACTCCTCTCGATCGCAACTGCTGCTCGGGTCTCCTCTCTGGCCACCCCAGGTCGTGCGTGCGTTATCGCGATGTGCTGTAGTTCGTCTACAGGCATGACAGCTGCTGGGGGTGGGTCCTTAGTTCCCAGTCTCCAAATGCGGCCAAGCAACCTCCGAACGCTAAAAAAAAAGATGAGGAGGAGGAAACGGAAGAGGAGGATGACGGGAGGAGGAGGAGGAAGATGATGAGAAGTACCAGGGTCAACCTGGGATGCATGAACGATGCTACAATACGCCTTCCCGTCCCACGTCCCTCTCCATTCGCACATGCACGCGCTCCTTCTCATCTATGTGAGGCTGCCCCTTGAAAGACAAGCGCACATGGGCCTGCCACTGGAGGAGGAGATCAAGGAGGAGGAGGAGGAGGAGGATCCACCCGCGTCTCATCGGGGGCACAGCGGTCTCAAAAGAGGAAGGAGACTTCCCTCCTCCTCCTGCTGTTCCTCCTCCCTGTTCCTCCGCCCTGCTCCTCCTGGGTCCTCCTAACATCACTTCTAATGTCTCCCTCATCTTATCATACTCCCTCCGTGTACTCTTTCCCCTTCCTCCCTCACCTTGCTGTTACTCCTCATGTCCAAACTGCCTCCTAACTACTACGTCCTCATTATCCCTCAAGGTCTTGATCCTCATCCTCCTGCTCATCCTCCTCCTACTCCGTTATATTCCTCCCTCCACAGTCCCAACCCCCGCCTCGTCATCCTCCTCCCTCGTCCTCAGCTACCACCACTGCCCATCCTTACCTCCCTCCAGCCCCCCTCCCTCTTCATACTCCTGCTCCTGCTACTCCTGATGCTCCTGCTCCTCGTGCCTGTGCCTCCATGCTGGGCCTTCGGCCAAGTCGTGAGAGAGATGGGGGGAAGGACAAGGGAGGGAAGAGGAGTACGTATGGGTGAAAAGAAGCCAACTATGTGCAATGTGCCATCAGACCTTGCGGCTATGTGCCCATGCCTGGTCGGACACCAGCTCCTTCAGAGGTCGAGTGAGCAATGGGGTGAGGCTTCTTCCACCCTGACAATTCAGGAGGACATGGGACGCAGGAAGGATGATAAGGAGGAGGAGGAGGAAGAGGAGGAGGAGGAGGAGGAGGACGAGGAGGAGGAGGAGGAGGAGGAAGAGGAGGACGAGAAGGAGGAGGAGGAGGAGGAGGAGGAGGAAAAGGAGGAAGAGGAGGAAGAGGAGGAGGAGGAGGAGGAGGAAAAGGAGGAGGAAGAGGAGGAGGAGGAGGAGGAGGAGGAAAAGGAGGAGTCTTCCGCCAAGCAGGGGCAGGCTCCTTTGGGGGCGGAGGAGGAGGAGGACGACGACGGGGCGGCCGACCGTTGGTCCGGCCTCAGAAGCGCAGCAGGAGGGAGGAGGGCGGGGAAGGCGTGCCCGTGCCTCTGAGAGCACGGGAGGAGGAACGGGGCTCGGACGCCCGCCTCCTTTTGAATGGGGCCCTGGGACACACAAATAAATGCACACAAATAACAGGATTACCCTTATTTTTTCCAATGTTTTCTGGGATTTGGTCTTCCCCCCCCACTTCCCATATTTCCTCCTATTTTCTGGGGAATCGTCGATTCATTGTGTCTGTGTGTTGTTGTTCCCTCCTGATCCTTCGGGGCCGTGCACCGCGCGCCTTCGGGGCCGAGCACCGCGGGCCCTCCTCCTCCTCCTCCTCCTCCTCCTCCTCCTTCCTTTTTCTCCTTCCTCCTCCTTCCTCCTTCCCCTTCCTCCTTCCTCCTTCCTCCTTCCTCCTTCCTTCCTCCTCTCCTTCCTCCTCCTTCCTCCTTCCTTCCTCCTTCCTCCCTCCTCCCTCCTCCTCCTCCTCCTCCTCCCCTCCTCCTCCTCCTCTTCCTCCTTCCCTCCGCCTCCTCCTTCCTCCTTCCTCCTTCTCCCTCCTCCTTCCTTCCTTCCTCCTTCCTCCTTCCTCCTTCCTCCTCCTCCTTCCTCCTCCTTCCCTCCTTCCTCCCTCCTCCTCCTCCTCCTCCTCCCCCTCTCCTCCTCCTTTCTCCTCCTCCTCCTCCTCCTCCTCCCGCCTCCCCTCCTCCTCCTCCCTCCTCCTCCTCCTCCTCCTCCTCCTCCTCCTCCTCCTCCTCCTCCTCCTCCTTCCTCCTCCTCCCTCCCTCCTCCTCCCCTCCCCCCTCCTCCCCCTCCCTCCTCCTCCTCCCTCCTCCTTCCTCCTTCATCTCCCTCCTCCTCCTCCTCCTCCTCCTCCTCCTCCTCCTCCTCCTCCTCCTCCTCCTCCTCGGACAAGGCTGTGCCACGGGTGAGGCCGGCTGCGTACACAGCCGATGGCCACGTGCCTTCTGCAGTGAGCCCAGGTTCGGGCCGCGAGCGGCCACGTGGAGGGGCCGTGTGCGCCCGGCCCTCGCGAGAGCGGAGGTCCTGCGGGAACCCAAAGCGCGTGACCAAGACAAGCATTCTGCAGTCAAAGAGGCCTTGATTCTGTGCAAGGTCCTGATAGGGGCCAGTGGGGGGGGGCCCAGTATGGGTTCAGACGGCCCTGGAAACCTAGAGCAGGATGAATTACGGGCGAGACAACCGCAACCAATGCAAGCGGTAACGTGTCACGTGCTACGACCCCTCCTGCGAAAATTGACCGAGTAGCCCGAACAGCTCGAGCCAGCTGTCTGGCAACCTCTTGTGCGACATGTGCGCCTTCCATCTACGAGCTCCGTACTTCGAGCCAGGGGGAACTTGCCGAGAGGCTGGCCTCCTAATTCTGGCAATGACGCGGCTCTGGTCGACCGATCCCCGTGAGCCGATTGACCGAAAAGAGTCGTTCCTCCTCCTCCTCCTCCTCCTCCTCCTTCTCCTCCTCCTCCCCCTCCTCCTCCTCCTCCTCCTCCTCCTCCTCCTCCTCCTCTGGAGTCGGAGTAGATGGGGTCGAAGGATCGCGCCACATCGCCAATACGGCGGAGGTGCATCGGCGGTACATCGGCGACGCATCGGCGATGCACCGGCGACGCATCGGCGATGCATCGGCGATGCATCGGCAACGTCGGCGATGCGTCGGCGACGTCGGCGTGGAGAAAACTGCTCCGACCCCATCTACTCCGACCCCATCTGGGAGGCCTAGAGCAGTCCCACCCACCTTAGGCTGCTCGACTTCGCGCGTCGCGACCCGCGAGACACGCAGGTTACCCTCTGCGCCCTGCATAGCGAGGCCACCTCGGAGAGAAGAGCAGCTCTCCCGCCCGCTGCCGCGACGCGCGAAGCGCGCGTTACCTTCGTGCCCCCTGGGGGGGGACCCAGTGCAACTTCCCCGGGCCCAGACCTTCCTCGCCTCCCAAAGCAGGGGCACGGGAATGGGAGGGGCCAGTTCGGCTGTGGGAGAGAGGGGGGGCTTCCTGGCGTGATGCCAGGCCAGGAGACCGCAGGAGAGGCCCGGGGTGAGGGCTCTCTTCTGTCACTCCCTGCGTGAGGCGCGAGGGCACTGCCAACGCGCTGGGAAGATGCACCACCAGAGTGAGGGGCAACGACATGGGGGGACAGGCGTAAGGGGGGGAGCTGTCGATCTGGAATCGGCGATCCCTCGCCGATAGATCGGCGATAGGCTCCCGACAGTGAATCCGCCCGTTGCTGGGCAGGCTGGGGCCGTCGGGCCCTCGCCGGCGATCAATGGGCGACGGGGGGCCGATGCAGCTGCCCCTATGCCTGCTCCCCCCCGTCGCTGCCCCTGACGAAGAGAGCGAAGCCCCCCTCCCGTCCGGATGTACTGGACGTCGGGGAAGGCCGCGGACACCTGGGCGGCCCCTGAGACACTGGCTCCCGAGCCATCGTTTCGAGCCAGAGGCTTTCTCGCCCAGCTTAGGGCCCTGGGACCCTCTCGATCGGGCTAGAACACATGTCTGCTACACGCAAGAGTGACCCAAGGCAAAAAAGACCTTTGATGCGCGGCTTCACGGGAAACGTTGAGTGGCCAAACACAAGCGCGCAAGACGCTACAATCGCACCGCACTCGGCGATCGGGGGGCCCCAGTGGCGAAAGGTCACTCTTACGTGTAGTCGAACATGGGGCAGGAAGATGGGGTCCGTGGCTCCGGCCGTGATTTTCACCACGTTGCGGGGCCGTGACCTCCAGCCCGGAGGTCACGGTCAGGAACTTTGGCTTAGGCTCAGCGTTCCGTGCCGCCGGTCCCGGCCCACCATGCTTCGGCGCGGCACGCTACCCACGTGCCGGTCCCTGGGCGTCACAGTCCTGAGCCTCGGCCCGCCTTCCCACCCAGAGCGCTCGACGCCATCAGCTCGCATGGTGAACGTTTTCTTCTTCGGCGTGTCGACATTGGGCGGAAGGCGGGGGAAGGGGGGGTATGGCTCCGGACCTCTGCTTGATGCGACTGTTTGGAACAGTGCTCCCATGGGGCTTCCTATGGGCAGCCGTCCACCTGATTGAAACAGGCGCCAGAAACAGCCAAGACCTAATCCAGGGGGAGGGGGGAGGGGAGGTGCGAGGGCCCGCGCCGTTTGGCAAACAAATGAGTACGAGAACGATCACCATGACAATCTTTTGCGATGTTCTGTTTCGCGAGGCTGCAGTTGTTGCGCCACGTCGGGTCTCAGGGGCTGGCACGGCGGGCGGTGGCGCTGCGGCCCACGCCACCAGCCCTCTCCTCCTGCTCCCTCTTCTCTCCTCGCCCTCCTTCGCCCTCTTCGCACCCCTCCCCTCCTCCTCCTCCTCCTCCTCCTCCTCCTCCTCCTCCTCCTCCTCCTCCTCCCCTCTCCTCCTCCCGATTCCTCCCTCCTCATCCTCCTCCTCCCCTCCTCCTCCTCCTCCTCCTCCTTCCCCTCCTCCTCCTCCTCCTCCTTCCTCCTCCTCCTCCTCCTCCTCCTCCTCCCCTCCCTCCTCCTCCTCCTCCTCCTCCTCCTCCTCCTCCTCTCTCCTCCTCCTCCCTCCTCCTCCTCCTCCTCCTCCTCCCTCCTCCTCCTCCTTCCTCCTCACCTCCTCCCTCCTCCCCGCCTCCTCCTCCCCTCCCCCTCCTCCTCCTCCTCCTCCTCCTCCTCCTCCTCCTCTCTCCTCCTCCTCCTCCTCCCCTCCTCCCTCTCCACCTCGTCCTCTCCTCCTCCTCCCTCCTCCTCCTCCTCCTCCTCCTCCTCCTCCTCCTCCTCCTCCTCCTCCTCCTCTTCCTCCTCCTCCTCCTCCTCCTCTTCCTCCTCACTTCCTCCTCCTCCTCCTCCTCCTCCTCCTCCTCCTCCTCCTCCCGCTCCTCTCCTCCCCCTCTTCCAGGCACGCACGCGGCCATGCTCGTCGAGAAGCCCCGTCCCCGCTCCATCCTCCGTCCCCCGCGGGCGGGGGGGGGGGACGGCCGCCTGCCAGGTCGGCTGATGTGCCCTCTGCTGGGTCGGCCCAGTCCATGGTGTCGGCGGCAGGTGCTGGCCCGCTCAGATGATTTTTTGTATAAAAAAGAATGTTTAAAAAGTGTTCAACATTCATGGTTACTTGCATGGCGTTCTTTCCCCCCCTCGCCCCTCGTCAAACGAATACTAGCGTGCAAGTGCCTTTCGACTTGCGTGGTTTCCGTGCGTGCAAGTCCTTTGCGGCTTGCTTCAGGTTCAGGCTTACCCCCCTTTCCATGCAAATGAACTTGCCGGGGTCTAAACAAAAGCAGACTCGCACTGGCCCGACCCGCATGTGGCAGAGAGCTCGTTCGGGGAACAGCTTATGGCATAAGCAAAACTGTTAGCAAGCGTGGGCACAAGACAGTCTGGGTGGTGCAATAACTGTGGTGCAATCTAGTGAAAGGGGCCCTGGGACACACAAATAAATAGACACAAATGACCAGATTCCCTATTTTTTTTATATTTTCTGGGTTTTTGTCTTCCCCCCATCTTCCTATAGTTTCCCATATTTTCCTGGGAGTCGACGATTAATTGTGTCTGCGTTTGTTCCCCTCCTGATCTGGGTGGTGCAACCCATGTGGCGCAGTCGCTGGTGGTGCAATCTATGTGATACAATCCATGTGGTGCAATCTATGCGGTGCAGGGCACTGCAAAGCCACGCCAAAGCACTGCACTGCCACACAGCGCAACGCAGAGCAGAACGGAGCAACACAAAGCAGTGCAAGGCAACGCACATAAATGCAGAGCAGTGCGAAGCAATGCAGTGCGAGGCAGTGCAAAACAAACCAGTGCAGTGCAACGCAATGCGATGCCAAGCCGTGCAACACAGTAACCAACACGGCGGCGGGCGGCGACGAGCCGGCCACAGACAGGCCACTTGGGGCCCAGCGGCGGCGGCGGCGACGGGTGGCGGCGAGCCGACTGGGCCGCCGCCGCGGCCCGGCTGCCTTTAGAAGCACATGCAAGAGCCCCTAAGCTCGCCATTGCTCGGACGTCCACTCCCTGTGCCTTTGTCGGTTTCGTGCGTGGGTTTTTCGCCAGATGATCAAGGATGCTCCTCGATGGTCCTCGCCGAAAAAAAAATGCACACGTCCGAGCGATGCCAAGTAAGTGAAAGCACGGTTTGGGGAGCCTGGAGAGATCCGCGCAAGAGCTGCTGAGAAAGGCGCTGGGGCCTCCCGGCGGCGCCTCTCGCGCCGCCCCTGGCGCGCTCCGCGCGCCAGGGAGCGGGGTCCAACGCACATCCAAGAAATCCGCGCGGACCTCCATGTGAGCGGTTTTGTATTCGGCGCTTCGACACTGGGCGGAAAGGGGGAGGGGGAAGGGGGGGGTGGGAGGGGGGGGGTTCTGGCTCCAGACCTCTGCTTAGTGCGACTGTTTGCGCCAGTGCGTCCTAGGGGGGGAGATTCCAACCGCTCGAAACAAGCGCCAAAAAAAGCCAAGATCCACTTTACGGGGGGGGGGAGGGGGAGCCCGCGCCAATGAGCAAAACAATGAACGAAAAAACGATCACCATTGGAAACCTCGTCCTCCTCCTCCTCCTCCTCCTCCTCCTTTCTCCTCCTCCTCCTCCTCCTTCTTCTCCTCCTTCTCCTCCTCCTCCTCCTCCTCCTCCTCCTCCTCCGCCTCCTCCTCATCCTCACCATGAGTTCATGTTTGTGTCATGTTTCGTTCTTCGGCTCGCGCACCATCTTGCTGACACTCTAGCCCAGGTACCCCGCGTGTGGTGGCCCCGGACGGCGAACACGCCGCCGCTCCTCGCGGAAGTCTGGCACGGCAGTTCGGAGCTGCCCGATGCGAGAGGACGGCGTTGGTGGGCGAATTGCACGGCCATGGATGCAGGTTTTCACATCATACATGCAAGTCGCACTGTTTCTGTCTTTCCAAATCGTGCCCCGCCCGTTCACGGGCCAACCTGTTGTTTTTGTTCCAGGCCTCTGCTGCTGGATGCCACGCCACCACCTCCTGTCCATGGTCTCGGTCAAGTGTGATGTCTTCAGAAGTCAATGCGCTCACGTGGAGACCTGTGGTGGCTTGGGAAGAAAGTTGCGCGAACTGCCCAACAGCATGCAAATCACCAGCGAGCACCGTGCACGGAACGATCAGGTTCAGACGTGAAGATCATCGTCGCGAACTGGGCCTGCACAAATGGGTCAAGCGTGAGGTCGGGCGTGTCCTCCTACAGGCGGATTTTGGACTAGAGGTAAAAAATCGCCAAAGAAGTCAAAACATATCATTGTTTGGAACATATAAATTAGAAACGTCGTCCCCAGATTATTTGTTCGAACCATATCTGAGCATTAGAGGGACAGGCCAAACTAATATTTGTTCTACTACATTAGGGGGACAGGCCCGACTTAGGTCAGGCGTGCTGTGGCCACTGTGCCGTCGACGGCCTGTGGCGCGGAGCGCGGCCGGCCTCTTCGCGCACGCGAGAGAGAGAGAGAGAGAAAAACAAAAAAAAGAGGGCGCATCGGTGCCTCTTGGCAAGGGGGCGGGAACGAGATGGGAACGGGAGGGGAGAGCAGGGGAGAGGGGAGAGGAGGAGGAGGAGGAGGAGGAGGAGGAGGAGGAGGAGCAACCGTCCCTGGAGGGCGGTCTATCCCCGCCTGTGGGCGCCGCGGGCGCGCCTGCGCCGAGCATCTCAGACTCTTGTTGAAGTTGTCCACGGCGCCGTCGGCGTTCGCGATGACGTGGGCGGCGGAGACGCCGGCGCCGACGTCGAATGAGGGGCCGACGAGCTCCGTGGCCTCCTCGCTCTCGTCAAGGAAGTCGTGGGGCCCTGCACCTCCTTGTCCTCCCACCACAGGCTGGAGAGAAAGCGACTGGGCAGAGGGGTGGAAGTCGGGGAACGCCGCCTCGGCATCACCCTCATCGAAGTTGGTGGCCGCACTGTCGATAGCATCCGCCATTGCCAGGAAGTGCGGGTCCGTAGCGTCGTAGTCCTCGCGCAGGTCGGCAGCTTGCGCCGAGCCATTCAGCCCCTCGTAGAAGATGTCCAGGGAATCGTCGGCGTTCGGGGTGACACGGGTGGCGGAGACATCGGCGCCGACCCCGAGGGAGGGACCATCAAGCCCGCCACCGCTCTCGCAGCCGCCAATGTGGTTGCACGACACCTAGACCTCCCACTTCTGGATGGGGAGGAAGCGAAAGGGCAGAAGGCGGAAGTCAGGGAACACCAATTCGCCAGCACTCTCGTCGTGGTTGGCGGCCGCACCGTCGATGGCGTCCGCGATGGCCAGAGAGGACGGGTCCGTAGCGGCATGTTCCTCAAGCTCGTCAGCGACCTCCAGAAAGGACGGGTCAATCTCCTCGAAGATATCGACCTCTAGTAGCTTGCTGGGGTTCATCCGCAGCCATGTGACGAACTCGCGGTGCTCCTCCGAGAGAGGCTGGCGATCCAGAATCTCAAGCGCGCCGAAGTAGGAAAGGGTCGAGCGCTGCCTCCGCAGAAGGAGGACCGTCAGCTGCATGAGCAGGGACAGCAACATCACCCAGGTGAACGGCTGGAAGAGCTTGATGGAGCCCAGGTGAGCGGCTGGAAGAGCTTGATGGAGGGCGCTGCGAGGCTGGTTGAGCGCCATCTGAGATAGACCAACTAAGTCTCCACCAAATGTCGAACCCGTCGACCCAGAGCCAGCGGCCGCGGGACCCAGCTCAGCATCACCTTGGACAGGAAGCAGGGCCGAAGGAGCTTGGTGGACAGGAGGTGCTCGCCCATCATCAGCAGGTGGTAGAGGATGTTCAGCTGGGCGGGGTGCTTAAGCGCATACATGGTCAGCAGCAGTTGACAGCGGATCAGGGCCAGCAGGACTGACCGCCGCAGGCTCGAACGAGACGGCGAAATGCCAAGCCAGCGAAGGACGTCCTCGTCGCCACCAGGAGGGGCGGGATCACCAGCACCGCCAGCAGGCCACGAGGGCAGCACGCGCGGAAGTTCAACATCCTGAGTAGAGGAAGCAGGCCGCAACTGCCAGGCAGCTGACCAGTTCGCGAACTGGCCGAACGTGTATTCTAATTCCCAGTCGCACATCCTTTCGCCCTCAACCGGCGGTGGCGGCCCCGAATGCATGAGCTCGTCGCGATCAAGCAACGTATCCATGATGAGTAGGTCCTCGTCAATGGGTCATCGTCTGCTTGCGAGACCGAAGCACACGGGTAGCTGCAACTCTCTCAACCTCGCACCCAGCAGAGCCACGCCACGTCCTCCCCTCACACTGTGAACCCCGCCTCCTGTGGAAGGGGTGCCCTGGGGGAGGCTTAGACTGGTGGCGCTGAGCCTGGGCGAGCCAGGACTTATGCGTTCTGACGCCCGATGCGACGACGGCGTCATTGAGGAAAACGTTGCTGTCGGCGAGGTCGGCGTCGAGCTGCTCGTCCGAGTCGCAGTGAGGAGCAAAAGGGGCGACCGATATCACCTTCTCGAGTTCCAGCGAGTCGCCGCAAGCGGAAGGGGGGCGTTGACATCACCCGCGCGAGCTGCAAGAGAAAAAGCAGGTTCCATGAGCGACGGCGCAGGCCAGGAATCAGCAGAAGAGGGCGGCGACGTGGAAGCCGCAGAACAGGACCCACTGCACGAAGAAGAAGACGAAGAGGAGGAGGAGGACGATGAGCTGGACTCCGCGCACGGCACCACAAGTGCGCCGATCAGAACGGAACGAAGACGCCGACGACGGGGAAGATGCGCAGGACGCTTGACCTCCAGCGAGACAGCGCGAAATGCCGCCAACACGTGCGAGCGCGCAAATGAAGGAGACCGCACGCCAGGCGGCACCTCGTGAGTGGCCGCGTGGCAGGAGAAGTGCATTATCGCAACATCGAAGATGACCTGCGACATGTCCACCGCACTGCCGAAGAGGCCAAGGCGGCCCAGTGGGTGCGACGGTCTCGAGAAGCCCAGCGCCTGCCCGATATGCATACGAAAGCGTCGGCAACCTAGGTGGTGCTGAACTCTGTTGGCCTCTCCTGGACATCCAAACCGGCACCCCAGACGGCCGCGATCGCCGAGGATGCGGCGAGAGGTTGTCCAAGCATTGACCAGCGGCTTCAGGTATGATAGTGCCCATGAGGTAGAGCAGCCTCTCACATAGTTCGCCAGCGCCGCCCATCTAGATGGCGGGATGCTAGAAGAGCCAGACTCCATCATGTCAGGGAAGGAGCGCGTCAGCCTCCTCTCGAAGTAATTCCACAAGGGATGCGGACAGAGGGCCTTCGTCACCGCAGCAGAAACGGACCCCAGAAGGTCTGAGTTCCTGAAAGGGTCTGCAAACCACTCTTCGGCAACGTATCGGGGCGCTTACAATGAACGCCGGGTAGTGGCCCTTGTCCACGAGCCCATGCTTTACGTTGCAAAGAATTTCCACAAATGCTTCCGGCTCCCAGAAGGCAGGGCGCGGTCTTGATGAAACAGCCTGCGCCAGCGTACGAAAGTCTCCAAGGCGGTGATGTTGCCGATGGAGCCAGTGATAGAGCCTGTCAAACTCTGGAAGAGCCGGGTAATCCGCACGCAGGAGAGCACCGAGGGTGAGGGCCAATAACGAGCTGATAGAAGGTCCACCCGCTGTCTTGAGTTGAAGCCAGACTGGTAAGGAAAATGTCCCCAGTGGTAGCCTGAAAGTGCGCGACAGCGCAACCGTCTCGCCGTTGAGAAACCATCCAGACATCAAGCGAACTTGAGCCACATAGGACAGAACAGTAATGATTCTCGCGTTGTGGTGCACTGGAGGCCAAGACACGGGAAGTTTGCTGCGCCCCACCATATTCGAACGGGACTGCGTTTTGATCGACGGGGCACGCCAGCATGCATCCGCGTCAGCTGCAGGGCCAAGAAGGAGGCCGAGATAAGTGAGCGAGCCGACGATGCTAATGCCACCAAAGAATGGAGCGCACACTCGAAGAGCCTGACGAACTTCCTCTTTCACTGCGGGAGAGAAGGGCTTGCGGAGCGGCGCCAGAGTGCACTTGTCGATCGGAAGTTTCAGCGTGGCCGTGGCTTCTGCTGCAATCATAGCATCTTCCAAGATAACCAGGGAGCAAAGGCGACGAACCGCACTGCCAACATCGTCTGTACAGGCGCGGGCAACGCCTGCCCCTGGAGCTTCGAGGCGCTTCTCCACGTTTGTCAGAAACGGCGCGGTGGGAGCCGCATATATATATATATATATATAGAGAGAGATGGATCCATTTAGCGAGCCGCCTTGAACGATGCCCGACGTAACCCACCACGCATGTGTTGGTATAATGTTAACCACTGAGAACGCTTAAGCTAGGTGCACAGCTGGTCGATAACAGACATGAGCGCCCTGGGCACCTGCATCGCCGAGAATGCCATGCACCTGACTTCCTGCGATAGACTGGGAAAGGCTGCACCGCAATCGAGAGCAACCGATGCAGGGATGTCCTGCTGCGCGCTGGGAGCGTTGGAGTAGGCCCTGACGCGCGTGTCAAGCTCCAGGATGTCGACGCCAAAGTTGCGGGGCGGCACGAAGCCTCTCTGCGAACGAGGGGGCCAAACTCGTAGTAACTGGCTGGAGTGGGCATCGATCGTCGCTGCGATGATCTTCAGGTCAGTGTCGCGCAGGCCCAGCACCCGCGCCGCAGAGGGAGCACGCGAACATCCCGGCGACAAGGTGCCAGTAGCATCTTCACCCTTGGGCAGCCAGACCTGGGGCGCGTCGTTGGAGGACTCGAACAACGCCTGGCCGGAGAGAATCCAGATGATAGCATCAGCAAGAATGTCCAACCCCTTCGGCGAGGGGCACCGCGCCGAGCATGGGATCCCGTAGAGCCCTGGTTCAGAGCGTCGGAAGCGCTTCGCATGTCCTTCAGAAGCTTCGGCGCTGGAGGGGGCGCAGAGTCGAAGTCCAAAGGTCGAAGATGCCGCTGGAGATAATCGGCCGTAAGGTCACGGTTGATTGGCTTCGCCGTGCAGATAGGGGCCCAATCCTCGATGAGCTTCCCGTGCGTGTGGCGCTGGTCCGAGACCATCGAGGCCCCCCCCCCCGTCCGTTGAATACCTGCCAAAGCCATTCGTCTAGAAAGCGGGCGCTCCAGCTGCTGAAGCTGACTCCAACGTTGCTGAGAAGGGCACTCATTGGCACGCGCGCTTCCAATTTTTGTCGACGCGCATCAATCTCGCGCTGAAGGATCTGCTCACTCCACTGCTGGAAGGACGGAGCACGCCGAAGACACCGATCCTGAGGAGATGTCCAACAAGTCTGCGGCGGTCTGGCGCGCAGCGCGGAGACGGACTGCAAGAGCCACACCATCGCGCCAGACTGCGCGAGCGATCTGACGCGCGAAGACAAGAAGTGAGTCCTGTGCTTCAGGTTCATGGAGGAGGAAGCAATCTCGAACTTCCCGCGCAACCTCTTGTACTGCCCATTTGAATAGCTCAACTTGCCTAGGAGGAGAGCGGCTCGCGAAATCAAGTTGCCCCGCAACCGTGTCCAACAGCTGCCGAAAGGCCTCAGATTCAAAGATGTGCCTGGGGGCCTTCTGAGCCCCCCTCGGCTTCTCAGAACGCTGTGGGAACGAACAGACGTGAGCAGCATGGTCGCTGACCTCCTGCCCCGCAAGCGCCCCAGGATGCCCCGAGACACAAGGGACCGGGAGTGCCTGACAGAGAGCCCACCCAGGAGGACTGATCCAGAGACGGTCGATCGCAGCCACCGAGTGCGAGTTCGCGTCGTAGTGAGCCGGCTCGTCGGAAGAGGTTTCGGCAAGGTGCCCCAGCATCCTCGGCCACCGCGCAGCATGAGCGCGCTGACCCCGACCTGCGGCCAGCGCACGCCCTGGGCGACGAGGGAGAAGCGGCGGCGACTGCGAAAAGTTGAAGTCGCCATGCACGACCGCCGCGACTCTGATAGGGTCAAGCCGCGCGGCTTGGATGTCAACCGCCAGGAACTTGTCAATCTTGAATAGCTGCTCCACTCGTAAACCATGGTTGTGTAAATGAAAGAAGATGATGTCCATATCGCAGCAGATGAAGCCGAATAACCCTTCATGGAACCATATTGGCTGTACAACACGCGCGGTGCACAGCGCAGGGAGAATGGTAGCCACTCCTCCTTGAACTAGCGAGTCAGCGCAGTGGGATGAGAAGAACTGCAGGCCACGAAAGGCTTTTTTTCCAATAAGGTCTCGCAGCAGCACGGCATCTTGATGCACCTCTTGCAAGCAAACCACCCCCTTCAAAAAGTCTAGACGACGGAGGTGCCCCAGCTTGACCTTCGAGCGCGCGCCCTGGCACTGAAGAACACGCGCGTTCCAGGAGGTAAACGACGTGGACAACTTTGGCGAGGAGGGCCCACCGATCAGGCTGATGAGCGGGCTAAAGACTCCACTCCGCTGTATCAGGGGGTGCAGTAATTGCGGCAGCCGTAGCGGAGAGCTCCTGCTTGGGGAGGCCGAGCTTGGCGATGATGTTGTCCGCCCAGTGGAGCGAGGACGGAGCGCTGCCTGGATTCGGGCTGATCCTGAGGATCGGGCCGCAGCCTGGCATGACATATCCGCGATCCTTGTCGACGCACCATCGCTTGAAAGGGCCAATGTTCTTGGATGCGCCTCGCACCTTGCTGGCCTGCATCTCCACGCGCATCTGGCGAGGGTTCTTGTCGGGACCAGTGCGGAGAGAGGTGACCTGTCCATCGGCGGCCTTTGTCTCGAATCTTCTTCCCTTGTCCAGTGGCCAGAAGTTGAGCGCCGAGAACTTTAGCCACGCGTCTTGCAGCTGGGCCTGCAGCTCCTCCGAACTCGATTCTGAAGCTGCGATGCACAGACTCGGGCGAGATGATTTTGTGATCCAATCCGTGAGCACCTGCTTGACGTTGTCAATGGGGGTGAGCTTCGCGGAGACGGCCTTGATGATGCACGGGTCTGTGTCGCGCTCGAAGCCAGCGGTGTTGACCAGTGGCTCTTTGGGCACAGCATTGGCGACCACCAGGAAATCGTTGAACTTCTTGACCTCGGCCTTGAAGAAGGCGATGGCAGAGTCGTGGGCGTCCCGTCGGGACTCAGCAGCACGCAACTTGATGTGGCAACCGTCAATCTGTTCCTGGAGGCGACGATTCGTACCATCAATCCGTTTAGCCGCCGCAGCATCGACCATCTTCGGTAAGTCCGCGACACCGCCAGCCAGCTTGGCTGCGCTCTTGGCATACTCGGCGAGCTCGGCGGCAAAGGGGCAGACTGCCTCGTCCACACAAGACTTGATCGTCTCGAGCATCGTGTCTTTGTGCTCTCGCAGAAGCCGCCCTCTTTGACCGGGAGAGGGGTGCAGTCGGCGTCCACATCTTCCCAGTCATCTTCCATATCACGAACGCCAGCAGCAGGAACGTCATCAGCAGGACGGGGAGGACGAGGAACACCTTGTGCTGGAAGCTCTGTATGGCCAGGTTCCTCGTCGCGCTCATCAGGAGGGGCAGCATCATCTGCACCAGAAGAGTGAGTCGCACCCCCCAGAGTGGCGACATCAGCAGCACGGCGAGTCCGCATCTTTTTCGGCTGCTTGAGGACCAGTGCTGTGGCGGGCATGCGGCGGTAGCGTGCACCGGCGGACTGGGCTTGAGCAGCTCTTGGCCCCAGCAGCGCGCAGCTCGACTGGGGTTGCCTGAAGCGGGGGCTGGCCTCGGACTAGAGGTATCCACTCTCTGCCCGAGGGACACAGGCATCTTGAGCCAAAATGGCTGCGGCGAGGAGGAGGAGGAGGAGGAGGAGGAGGAGGAGGAGGAGGAGGAGGAGGGGGAGGGGGAGGGGGAGGAGGAGGAGGAGGGGAGGAGGAGGAGGAGGAGGAGGAGGAGGAGGAGGAGGAGGAGGCCAAGCTGGGCGCCCTCGCGTCATATCTGACGTCCTGCCCCCCCCCTCCCATCCCCTACCGTGGCGTAGATCTCTCTTCTCTCTCTCTCTCTCTCTCCCTCCTCGCACCTATCGGATGTCGCAGCATGGCACGGCATTACGTGGCATGGGCAAAAACGTCATGGTGGTTCCGGTTCAGGCGTCGCTCCAGATGCGGAGCCGCGAGCTGCTCGTGCATGTAGGTGTCGTGTGCACCGAAACGGACCCTGGAAAAGGGCGCTCCGCCGACCCCCGTTTGCCAGGGGTGCTAAAGCGCGTGAGACGTTTGGCTGTCCCCCTCCCCCCCTTTCCCCGTCCCCCAAGATTTAGGTCGGGCCTGTCTGTCCCCCTACAGGCCGATTTTCGATGACAAGTTAAAACGGTTCCACAAGTACACAAACATGATGGACAAACAGATTCGAAACATCGTCCCCAGACTATTTTTTTACTATTTTGGAATATTCCTCCTGTAGAGGGGCATGCCCGACTTAACCCAAGGTCCAAAATCGCGTTCAAGGAGGCGGGGTGGATGGGGGGGGTCCCCAGGCTCCCAAACGCACCCCCTGGGGCCTCAGGAGCCTCCAAATCTGCACTCCGTGGACACCAAGATGCCCACGATGCCATCTCCGCTGGCGCAGGCTGGGCTCCAACAAGCCGGGCCCCAAAACAACCAAGATGGCTTCAAGACTATCGAAGTGGCCGCCAAGACGCCCCAAGAGGGCTCCAAGATGACCCCCAAGAAAGCCCCGAGAGGCAAACATCGTCTCAATGCCTCGGGGAAGCGTATATCTTGAACATGCTCGCCCACTTGGTTTCAGAAACGCCCAAGACTACTCACGAGGCCCCCAAGATCGCTCCAAGACTGCCCAAGAGGCCCTCCAGATGGCCGCGAGGCGGCCCAAGAGGGCCCCCGGGCGGCCGAAGAGTCGCCCAAGGTGGCCCAAGAGGGCCCCAGCATGGCCAAAAGAAGGGTAACTCGAACTGATATTTCGAAACCTCCGCCCCAGCGGACCCCCAAGACCGCCAGCAGGCGCCCAGGAAGGCCCCAAGCGGCCCCCCAAGAGAACCAGAAGGAGACCCCAAAGGATCTCCAAGATGCCCCCAAGACGACCCCAGGACCCCCGAAGGGCCCTCCCGACAACCAGCAGTCACAACGGCCCCAGAGTGGCTCGCCCGTGGACTTCGCTTCTCCTCCGGGGGCCGGCGGAGTGGCGCAAGCCTCTTGCCTACAGTCGAAGCTTTGCCGTGAGGACTCGAAACACAAGGAACGGCGCCCCACCCCATTCGGGCCCCAGTTTGAGGTGAACAATTATCGTGTTGGGAGGCGGGGGTTGGGAGGATGAAGGGCGTGTGCAATAGCATCCGGATGCAATGAACGATACCTTCGGCCGCCTACGGGCAAGGATAGGCTCATTTCTCCCAGCCCCACCCTGAAAATTAGAGACTTGTGACTCCTGACACTTGCGCCCAGACCAGGGGACGCCGGTGGCACCCCTCGGGGAGGGACCTGGAGAACCCCGAACCCCTTCCGAAGCCCGGCTGGTCCTGCTTGCAAAGCCCTGGCCGCTCAGGGGAAATGTGCCCGGGGAGATTCGGTCTCTTTACAACCAGAACAACCACTTTACAACCAGATGGGTTACTTTACAACCAACATAGGATTGGAAAGTATGGTTTTTCATCGAGAACGTCCACTTTGCAACCAGAACGGCCCACTTTACAACCAGAACGGACCACTTTACAACCAGAACGGGCCACTTTACAACCAGAACGGACCACTTTACAACCAGCTCAGAGTGGCCGCGCGTGTTTGGGCGTTCCGCAAAGTGCTCCAGAGCAAGTGGGCGCTCTGAAAAATGCCGAGCAAGTGGGCGCTCTGAAACATGCTCCAGAGCAAGTGGGCGCCCTCAAAAGTGCTCCAGGGCGCGCGGACGCTCTGAAAAGTGATCCAGAGCACGTGGGCGCTCTGGAGCCCGAGCGCCTGAACTCTTTGCGCAGGCCCCAGCGATGCCTCTGAGCCCGAGGACCTGGACGGTCTGCGCAGGCCCCAGCGATGCCTCTGAGCCCGAGGCCCTGGACGCTCCGCGCAGGCCCCAGCGATGCCTCTGAGCCCGAGCGCCTGGGCGCTCTGAGCAGGCCCCAGCGATGCCTCTGAGCCCGAGCGCCTGGACGCTCTGGCGCTCTGAGCCCAGCAGACTAAGACAGGGCTTGCTAGCAGGGGCCAAGCGGCCTCAACAAGGGCCCCGTGCTCGCACGGGAATAAGGCGACAGCGTACGTAGGAAGGCTCGGCGACGCGCTGCCCATTTTAGGGGTCACTCACAGGAAGCGGGCCCAGTGGCCTCCACAAGGGCCCAGCGCTCCAGGGAACTAGGCCATTGACACCGCGGGTCTCTTGGGCCACGTTGGCCCCTGAAGCCCCACGGTGTTCTGCAAGGGGCTAAGTGCGCCAGCTCCAGTTGGCCCCCTGCTGCTCCTCGTCTTGGAAGATCGAGGTTCAACGTTCCGAATAAATGCAACTATTTCGAAGATCGTTTCTTCCAGCGTCAGCCACAGTGCCAGCGCAGCAACGCAGGTATCCTGCTCGGGCAGCAGCCTCAGCCACCGTGCCAGCGCAGCAGCTTGAGCCACCGTGACAGCGCATCACCGCCACCTTTGTGCCTGCTACCACCACGCTTACCGCTGCAGCCCCGCTACCTCCACAATTCCGACTGACCCCCCGCTACTACCGCAAATCCCATTGCAGCCCAGCTACCACCACAGTTCCCACCGTTGCTTGGCGACCACCACAGTTGCCACCGCAGCTTCCCAACACCACGCAGTTCCCATTGTAGCCCCCGCTACCACCACATCTCCCACTGCAGCTTTCCACTGCCATGCAGCTCCAGTCTTGGACGGGATCATGGTTTATTCGTATGTCCTACGCGACTAGCCTTCGCCCGTCAGAAAAAAAGGCAGAGCAAGCAATGGCAGAACTGACCGACAGAGCTCAGAGAGCAGGTCAAAACTCGAATCCGCCCACCAGCACGCAACATGCCATAGCGCACCAGGTCGCCGCATCGCCAACTCGCGCGCAGTGCTTCTTCGTGCGCGATGGGCAACTTTACAACCAACATGCCTCAAAGAGCCCAAAGCCACCCTTGCGCTTGCCCACGGAGATTTCAGGGAAAGGCACGCGTGCATTCAATATGTGTTTTTACTTGCCTGGTTGTAAAGTGCCCTTCCTGGTTGTAAAGTGCCCTTCTCGGATTATGTAAGCTGGTTGTAAAGTGACCCATATGGTTGTAAAGTGCGCTTCTGGTTGTAAAGTGACCCACGCGCCTCCCCCTCCCCTCCTCCTCCTCCTCCTCCTCCTCTCCTCCTCCTCCTCCTCCTCCTCCTCCTCCCCCTCCCCCTCCTCCTCCTCCTCCCTCCTCCTCCCTCCTCCTCCTCCTCCTCCGAGGGCCCCTATGGGGCTGCCCATGGCTGCGGCAGCAGACCCTGCACGGCATCCCACAGCTCACGGCGGGGGGACGCGACGTGGCGCCACGACGGGGGGCCACGATGCTGGGAGCCACGGGGGGCCAACGCTTCGGGGACGCGATGGGCCACCGCTCTCGGGGGCCCGGCACCACTCGCCGGGCGCTCCGGGGCCCAGGCACGAGGAACACAAAACGGCACCCTGGCAAAAGCTAGGAGGGCTGTTCCGGACCCTCGTGCCCGCTGCAGTGGCACGGAGCGGCGGCTACCCTGACCTTCCAGGAGGGCTAAAAAATAGCACCCGACTTAAAAACCGATCCCAGAGCTATTCTACGTCTTGGTTTTAGGCTGTTTCGCTCAGCTTTTTAGGTTTTTCATGGTTTTTCCCTACCTAGGCTCTGCCTAGAAGGGTTCTTACTCTCTTAGCTTAAAGGGGCCGGGCAGTGCACAGCGCCCGGGCGGTTCCCCCAGTCCCCGCCCCGCGGTTCCCCCAGTCCCCTGGGAGCTTTAGCTTTAGCTTTTAGCTTTTAGCTTTAGCTTTAGCTTTAGCTTTAGCTTTAGCTTTAGCTTTAGCTTAGCTTTAGCTTAGCTTTAGCTTAGCGTTAGCTTAGCTTTAGCTTAATTTTAGCTTAGCTTTAGTTTAGATTTAGCTTAGCTTTAATGTTAGCTTAGCTTTAGTTTAGCTTCAGCTTAGCTTCAGCTTAGCTTTCGCTTAGCTTTAGCTAGCTTTAGCTTAGCTTTAGCTTAGCGTTGGCTTAGCTTTAGCTTAGCTTTAGCTTAGCTTCAGCTTAGCGTTAGCTTCGCGTTAGCTTAGCGTTAGCTTAGCTTTAGCTTAGCTTTAGCTTTAGCTTAGATTAAGCTTATAGTTAGCTTAGCTTTCGCTTAGCGTTAGCTTAGCTTTCGCTTAGCTTTAGCTTAGCTTTAGCTTAGCTTTAGCTTAGCTGTAGCTTAGCTTTGGCTTAGCTTTGGCTTAGCTTTAGCTTAGCTTTAGCTTAGCTGTAGCTTAGCTGCAGCTTTAGCTTAGCTTTACTGTTACTACTAATGCTGCTTTCCTAGGGGCTCCAACTCCTAGGTAGGGTCGCACTGGGATAATTAGGTCTCCAGTACTAATAGCTCTCTGGAAGGTCAGGGTAGTGGAGCCGCTCCAGGGCCGCGCGCGGAGAGCGGCGCCCGAGAGGAGGCGCGAGCGCAGAGGCACCCTCTGCTCCATCCGCGCCAGCGTCTCTGACCTCGCCGCCCGCGCGGGCGAGGCGGGAAGGCGGGGTCGGATTGGGCAAGGTGGCACCGTTGCACTGGACCGCTCTTGAGCTTACGGCAGGCTCGTGTCGTGCCGACCCCAGCGTTGGTTTTTGACACCGCAGGGATCGTTCAACCTTGAACGATCGGCCGCTGCCGCAACGTGCGATCGTTCAACATCGATCGATTCTGGGTCGCCGGCGGCGTTCAACCTTGAACGCCCGCGCTGGGGTCGCCGCTGGTCGACACGACGCAAACCTACCGTATCCCTGTCGCTGGGGTTGACAAGCCAAAGGCGGTGACAACATTGGAGAGGTACGCCTCCAGAAACTCAGGGAACCCTCGAGATCTGCACCGAGGAATCGTGATGCCAATATTCGGGATAGGGTTCTCTTCTAGGGCGGTGAGCACTCGCAATTGAAGACGCGACCTCGTCCTCATCCCACAGGGCCCTGCAAAGCAGCGCGAACGTGCAACAATTACTCGATACGGAGATCCCCAATATGTGCATTTCAGTTTCCGGCGATTCCGTCAGTGAGTGTCTCAACGTGAGAGAACCGTAGCCTGTGGCGGCTGAGCGATCCATGGCAGTTCCCCTTTAGAGTGCCCAAAGTATATGCCTTGCTACATCGGGATCCAGCTGGGGCTCTGAAAGGGAAAAGGTCGGGGTTGCCTAAACCAGCGTGTCGTCAGACTTGCTCGAAACTTCCTCACGCCCTGCTCTGAAAACGACAGAGCCCCAGCGACGAAACGGGCGCCTCGCCCAAGACATGCCCACAATCTGGCCGCGAACGGGCGAATGTGACAACCTGGGGCGGCCTTCCTTGTGCTAAAGTGCGCGCCTCGCTCGAGACATCCTCACAGTGTGCTCTGAAAGCGCCGAAGCCCAAGCCACCAAACAGGCCAATCGCCTGACACATCCCCGCAACCTGGGCGCGAACGTGCCAATTCAATAGTCCCTGGCGACTCCCCCGTGGGGTGCTGAAACGAGCGCCTCGCTCGAGACATCCTGGCAATCTGTTCTGAATGTGTAGAATATGTGCATCATTTGGATGCGAACGGGCCCGTGCAATATCTAGTGGCGGTGCCCTCGGGTGCTGAAACCAGCGCCTCGCGCGAGACATCCTGACAACTGTTCTGAAAGTACCGAAGCCGAAGCCAACAAACACGCAAACCGCCTGAGACACCCCCAAAAGTCTGAGCGCGAGCGCGCCAGTGAAATACTCCCTGGCGCCTCCCCCGTGGGGTGCTGAAGCCAGCGCCTCCATCGAACCATCTTCGCAATGTGAATACGAGGCGACCCTGAGTGTGGGTAGTCTGTGTGAGTGGATCGAAATGCGAGTGAACATGAGCGCGTACGAGCGCGAGTGATGGACATGACGGCAAACGTGCATATGAGTATGAGTGAGTCTTGGTGCGAGTAAACCTGAGCGCGAGCGAGTCTGAGTGTGAGCGGATATGAATGCGAGAGTCTGGGTGTGAGCGAATCTGGATATGAGTTACGAGAGGGTCTGGGCGCGAGTGAGTCTAAGTGTGAGCGTGTCTGCGTATGCGTGAGTCTGAGTGCGTGTGGGTCTGAGTGGTAATGAGTGTGTCCGATTGCGTGTGAGTCTGCGTGGGTGAGGAATAGCACAGGAAGATACGGTCAGGTTAAGTGAGGTAAACGCGCTTGGAGGGGTCACATGTCCTACCACTGGGAAAGCAGCAGGACCCCTGCATGAGCTATGTGGGCGCAGGACCCTCCGATTGTAAACGGGAGCGGCGGGGCATGTAGCCTAGCCGCCGAGGCGTCGTCGGAAGGACACTCCGATGCTCGGTCGAACATGGCACATGTGTAAAGCAGAAAGGAGGGCAACGAATCCACGCGGCGTACACCCCCTCCCGAGACCCGTGCAGCCGCAAAAAGCAAACTCAACTCCAACCCTGAAAGACCATTCTTCGCTCACTGTCGTTCATCCCGCACCTGTTCTTGGGAGTCGCGCTGGGCGGCCGGATCGCGAATTGCCCAGCCCGTCGGATCACAATCACAGCTGGTCGGCGCGCATGGAATCCAGCCGTCCATTTTCCGTGGGATAAGAGAAGGATAAGGCCGGGGGGGGGTCCGTGCGTCCATCAGCTGGGAGCTCTTGAGGCCCCGAGGGAACATATGGCCGGGGGCGGCCAAGAGGGGGGCGTCCAAGAGGGGGGCGCAAATCATGCCCAGCGGCGCGTGCGCGGCCCAATTGGGGAAGCCAGGGACGCCTTGAAATAAGCAGAGGCGCCATGAAATCTGGGGGGTATCATGGCCCGCGCCATGATGCCCACCCCTCCTAGTCTTAGCTGCCCGGATACGCAACACCCAACACGTATCCTATTGATACGGAGCTCAGCACGTAGACTGAAAACCCAAGTCCGACGCGATACATTCGCCAAAACGCGGTCCAAGACGTGGAGCCAACACGCAACGCATTGGCACGAACGTCTTGAACACGGGACGTGTCGCGTTTCAAAGCGCGCGTACCGAGGCAACTAAGCTCCTCGTCAGCACCCCCCCGTTGGCCGCCCCTCACGCGTTTCGTGGCCCCATAGGAGCTCCGCCGAAGGTCCCAGTGGCACAGTTCGCATGCGTCCCCGCCACTCATTTCGGCACACCCCTCACACGTTTCGTGGCCCATGGGGGAAGCCGGGGACGCCTTGAAATAAGCAGAGGCGCCATGAAATCTGGGGGGTATCATGGCCCGCGCATGATGCCCCCCCCTCCTATCTTAGCTGCCCGGATACGCAACACCCAACACGTATCCTATTGATACGGAGCTCAGCACGTAGGCTGAAAACCCAAGTCCGACGCGATACATTCGCCAAAACGCGGTCCAATACGTGGAGCCAACACGCAACGCATTGGCACGGACGTCTTGAACACGGGACGTGTCGCGTTTCAAAGCGCGCGTACCGAGGCAACTAAGCTCCTCGTCAGCACCCCCCCCGTTGGCCGCCCCTCACACGTTTCGTGGCCCCATAGGAGCTCCGCCGAAGGTCCCAGTGGCACAGTTCGCATGCGTCCCCGCCACTCATTTCGGCACACCCCTCACACGTTTCGTGGCCCATGGGGGAAGCCGGGGACGCCTTGAAATAAGCAGAGGCCCCTATGAAATCTGGAGGGTATCATGGCCCGCGCCATGATGCCCACCCCTCCTAGTCTTAGCTGCCCGGATACGCAACACCCAACACGTATCCTATTGATACGGAGCTCAGCACGTAGGCTGAAAACCCAAGTCCGACGCGATACATTCGCCCAAACGCGGTCCAATACGTGGAGCCAACACGCAACGCATTGGCACGGACGTCTTGAACACGGGACGTGTCGCGTTTCAAAGCGCGCGTACCGAGGCAACTGAGCTCCTCGTCAGCACAGCCCCGTTGGCCGCCCCTCACACGTTTCGTGGCCCCATAGGAGCTCCGCCGAAGGTCCCAGTGGCACAGTTCGCACGCGTCCCCGCCACTCATTTCGGCACACCCCTCACACGTTTCGTGGCCCCTGGGGGAAGCCGGGGACGCCTTGAAATAAGCAGAGGCGCCATGAAATCTGGAGGGTACCATGGCCCGCGCCATGATGCCCACCCCTCCTCGTCAGCACCCCCCCGTTGGCCGCCCCCCGGTACGGCAGCAGGCCCCCCAATGGGTCCGCCGCGCGACCCTCGGAGCTGCCTGGGGCGCGGCCCCCCCCCCGCCTCCGGGCGTGCGGCGGGCGGCCGCCCCGCTGCAGGGAGGCCTGCACCGGGAGGCGAAGTGGAACTGCACCGGGAAGCTCGCCGTCGCTCGGGCGTCCATATCCCGTGCATTTTTCGGTGTCGTGCGTTTTTGTTGTTTTTTTTTTGGCTCGATGGTCCAGGATGGTCCTCGATGGTTCTCGCCGAGAACAAATGCACTCGTCCGGGCGATGCCAAGTGAGGTTGGGGCGTCTGGGGGGCCGCGTGTCTCCGACACGACTAAGCCCGACGACGAGGGCGAGGCCTCCTGCGGCGAGGACCGCCGAGGGGCAGTTCGACCGCCTGTCAGGCCGCACGGGCGACAGCAACTGCGCCAGGAGGAGGAGGAGGAGGAGGAGGACACGGTGTTCCTGCTGCTGCCGTTCTCTCCTCGCTTCTGGCTGGCGGCAGAAGTCTCGGGCGCCCGTGCTTCACAGGCTGGCCGGTCGGGTGATAAGGCAGCGGGCGCGGTTGCTCCACTCTCTCTCTCTCTCATCAACCGACTGGCCAGCCTGTGATCCTTCTCTCCGACCAGACTCATCAAACCCGACACCTCGGCCAGTTTGCCCTGCCGGGGCAACTCTGGCTGCAGCTGCACTTGTCGGGGACGCTCCCGAAATTCGGTCCCAGCCTCGTCTCGTAATGACAGGGATGGTCGTTTCGTCTCCTGGGCTCAAAGTAGTTATAGCTCCTGCTCCTGAAGTCGCCGCCAACCGTCCCTCACATGCTGCCTCTGGTCGGAGAGGACTTGACCTGGCGGGTTCGGGAAACCCTGAACCCAAAACTGTTGTCATTCCTTGGGAGGTCGACGTTTGCTTCCAAGGGCTTCCGCTGGCGGGGGCGGCCTGGCTTTACTTCCGCCGCCTTCCGCGACCTTCTGCCGCCGAAGCGATGGCAGCTCCTTTGATCTTCGACGGGAAGGCCCTTTTTGGAGCGCCCCACTTGTCGAGTGGAGCGCTTCCCTGGCCGCACCGATGGCCGCTGCCTTCTGGCCCGCTGGAGCGGGTGCGCAGACTCGCCCCGCTCCCCTGCGGCACATTGGAGCGGACGCGACCCCGCTCTCCGCCGTGACTGGCATGCTCGCTGCTGGCGCCGCGGGATCCGCTTGCGCCCTGCAGTCGAAGCGCTGCCATACGGAACGACCTAGATAAGGAACGAGGCCCCTTGGTTCTTCAGCGGGCCAACTGTAACAGAGAGCCCTGAGCCTCCGCAGACAACACGGTCGGGCGTCAGCTGGAAGGGGGCTCGGGGCTCTGGGAGCTCCAGTCAGGCCTGCTACCGGCACTGGGGCCCTCTGGAGGTCCTCTACGCTTGAACCCCTTCGGAGACCACTGGTAATCCCACCAGCCCTTTGGGCGTGAGTGGTTTAGAGAGCCCGCTCTGTTCTCAACCCCCTTCTTCCCCTTCGGGGAGGGGTTTACCCCTCCCCCTACCCCCTCCCCTGGGCCTGGAGAGGTCCCTCCGCGGGTCGTTGGGGGGGTCATTTTCGACTCCTGGGAGGGCTAAAAAACGACACCCCTCACGAGGATTCTGGCCCCGACGGGGGGACTGACAAAAATGCTCGCCCCATCTGTGATCGATCGCCCCAAAGATGGCCCCAAGATACCTCCCAGACCCCTCCCAAAGAGCCCCAAGAGGCCCCAAGAGGCCTCCAAGAGGCCCCCAAGATGCCCCCAAGAGGCCCCCAAGAGGCCCCAAGAGGCTCCCCCGAGGCACCCAAGACGCTCCTGAAGCCCCTGGGGCCGCCAAGAGGCCCCCAAGACGCCCCAAACGGCCTCCAAGAGGCTCCCAAGAGGCCCGAAGAGGCTTCCCCAAGGCACCCAAGACGCTCCTAGAAGCCCCTGGGGCCGCCAAGAGGCCCCCAAGACGCCCCAAAAGGCCTCCAAGAGGCTCCCAAAAGACATCCCAAGAGACTCCGCGATGCATCCAAGAGGCCTCTGGCCCTTTTGCTCGTCCTCCCCTTCTCGTCCGCCTCCCCCTCTTCCTCCTCCCTCCTCCCCTACCCCACCTCCTCCTCCGATTCCTCCTCCATCCTCCCCTCTTGGGATATGGCGGCATCCCCTGTCCTTCGTTTCTCTGTATGCTCCCACACTTCCCTGATCGAATCAAAGCAACTCCTCTGGGCCTCATTGCTGAAAAGATGACCAACAAATCCCGACAGTCGGTACTCTTTGCTAAAGTGGCTGTTTTAGGATGGGCTGGTGGGGATTCGCGAAGCGTGAACAATTACGTCACAGTCGCAGTAGTAGACCAATGGTCACAACGTGTGTACCCGTCGTGTCCTCGTATCCTTCTTCGCCCTGTAAAGCCCGCTCCGTTGTCGATCGTACCTTCTATCGTGCTACGTGTCTTCTTTGGGCTGAGGCCTGGTGACCTCTTTCTTGGGGTGGTTGCCCTGGTACTTGTCGGAGCTGGCGTCTGTCGTTCAGCTGTGGCCCTCGAGGGTTATGTTGTTCACATCGTGCTTAAGTAATTAAGGGCTACATCCCAGAAGTAGATTCGAGCACCCAGGCAAATATCGAAACAGTGTCTGCCCGACACGCTGGCGAAGTGTCGAACGAGTATCGCCTCCCAGGGCCCGACACGTAAAAACCCTTCACTTTCGGTACGTTCTTGGTGCTCAAAAGCCGTTCTGGTGAACAATGCTACAGTAGGCTGGAAGATCATAGCTCGAGAGGCGCTGCTGTGTATCTCTTACTCTGGGCCTCCGCGGCGCCTACTGCTTGTCCTTGCCCTTGTCCGACCCGCTGTTCATGCCGGGAGATCATCGATGCTCTTCATCAGTTTCTTTGTCATGCTGTCGCCTACCTGCTCCTCCGTTGCCTGCTCGACAATGCGTTTGGCCAAGCACACACTCAGGGACCCGATGCTGCTGCCCTCGCCGTCCGTCTTGCCTGTCGGCACCTCAATGATAGCCACAAACCCACCATGCAACACGGGACAACGAGTGTGTTGCGAGTCTCGGTCGCAAGCTCCAGAGCGGCACCGCAGGTGGCGGCGGAGCGGGACCCCAGATGGGCATGCGAGGGCGGCACAGGGCGATCGCTCTCCCCATCTTAAGCCGGGTGTCCTGCTGTCTCCGCCCCCCTCCCTCCCTCCCTCCCTCCCTCCCTCCCTCCCTCCCGCCCTCCCCCCCCCCCCTCCGTCCCCAAAACCGCGCACGCGCCGCCGCCGCTGCCTCACCGTCCCTCCTTTTTTTCCTGCTGGCCCCCCCCCCGCCCCGCGTCTCCACAGCTTCCCCCCCCCCCCCGCGCTGGCCAGGTCGAGCGCGCACCTCCCCCCCTCGAAGTGAGGCTGCGAGCCCCCCCCGTTCCTGCAAGCCCCCCACCCGCCCTCGTCCCGAGCTCTCCCCCCCCCCCCCCGCGCTGGGAGTCCGAGTGGGGGGGGCGCGCACCTCCCCCCCTTCGAAGGAGGCTGCGAGCCCACCCTCGTCCCGAGCTTCCCCCCCCGCGCTGGGAGGTCCGAGCGCGCACCTCCCCCCTCGAAGGAGGCTGCGAGCCCCCCCTCGGCCGCTCTCTGGTCCCCGCTTCGGTCGGGGGGCCTTCTGCGGCGCGCGCCGCAGCGGTGGCCCCTGCGGCACACGCCAGTTAATTACGCCTGTCAGCCCGACATAGCGCGTCGCCCTGCTTCTTTGGGGGCAATCCGAGGGCCGGGGGTCGCGACGAGCTCTCGGCGCGTCACGCCGAAGCGCGGTGGGTCGAGCCGTGCGGCGCGGCACGCCAAGCGAGCGCGTCGCGCTGCTTTCTGGGGGAATCCGAGGGCCGGGGGTCGCGACGAGCGCTCGGCGTGTCACGCCGAAGCGCGGTGGGCCGAGCCGTGCGGCGCGACATGCCAGGTGAGCAACACATCCGGACCATGCGGCGCGAAGTGGTTGCGGCCAGAGCGCCTCTCAGCGGGCGCACGGAGGCCGTGCGCCGAGCATCACCCTCCCGGAACCCACGACCAGCTCTTAACGGGCGAAGAACGGTATGTTATACCGTTCCTCGCTCGCTGAAGCTCTGGCATTCAGGGCTCCAGGCGCCGAGCTTCAGCGGACAGCATCTCGGTAGCAGCATCTGGCGCTGGCTCCACCAAAGAGCTGGGAGACTCGGCCCCCGTCGCGCCCCAGATCGAGGGCCGAGGCCGAGCAGGGTCGAAACCCCGAGCTCGACCTCCTGCCGAAAGATGCTTCGGCAGAGAACGCACGTGCACGGGCACTGCCCAGGGGGGGTACAGTCATCGGCCTGACCTAAGGAACGATAAATAAGGAACGAAGCCCATTTTTTGCCCCAAGGAATAACGCATCAGGAACGATAAATAATACATAACGCATAAGGAACTGTAAATAACGCATGCAAG
>CAUYUJ010002165.1:0-60000 GCA_963575745.1 Prorocentrum cordatum
ATCGATATCTGGGGGCGGCCAGGAAGGAGCCTCCTGGCCCGACAGAATTTTCCGCTCCGACTCCGACAACATTTTCCGATCCGATTCCGATTCGATCGTTGGTTTCCGATTTCCGAGCCGATGCGTGTTTTTTCCGATTTGGGCGCCGACTTCTGCAGATCCGGCTTTTGGTTTCGATTGCGATCCGGCCTCGCGATTCGATGCGAGCCTGTCTTGGGAGGGGGTTGATGATCGTGGGGCTTATCATGACCAGGGTCGTGAAATCTCCTTGGGATCCATGGCCCCCTCTTCTTTCGGTACTACGCGCAGGAGTGACCGTTCGCTGGAGTGATCTCTGGTGCGGGCACTCCGGGTCAGAGCCCCGAACCATCAGGGGTAGCTCGGGTCAGGGCTAGCTCGGGTTCGTTTTTCGGGAATCCGGACCCGAGTTACACTGCGCTCGAGTGCCCCGGATAGTTCGGCGTCCAGAGCCCCAGATCATCAGGGGTAATTCGGGTCAGGGCTCACTCGGGTTCGATTTTCTGGATTCCAAAACCGAGATACCCCAGGCCCGAGTTGCCCCGGTTAACTCGGGCGCCCAACTGGGGCCTCCAGATGGCAGAATGCCATGCGATAGCAGCGTCTTGCGCGCCTGTGCTCGGATCCCCCCCGCGCGCCCCCCAAAAAGCCGCGCAGCAAAGGTCAATGTCGTCGGGCATTCCCTTCTGCAGGATGAAAATTCCAAAATAGTCAAAAGATAGCCAGGGGACGATTTTTCTCATCTGTTTTGACTATGCTTGGGCATTTTCTGACTACTGTTGATTTGTCCTCCGGAATCCTCCTGTAGGGGGACATGCCCGACCTAACCTTACCCAGGGTCGCTCTTGCGTGTGGATGATTCCTGCTTCTAGCCGTCGCCTGCCCCCCCTCGTCCGCCACACGCCTCGGGCCGCAGTGTGTGACCACCCCTCTACGTTCAAGTCGGGCATGTCCTGCTGTAGGGGGAACATCGTTAAGATAGTGAAGAAATAGTCTGGGGACGATGTTTCTACTACTGTTGAGTAGCTTCGGCTATTCCCAACCATCCTGTGTCGGGTCCGCGTTTTGAAGAGACGGCGACCCGCGTTTTCATCCTCCTCTCCTCCTCCCCCTCCTCCCTCCTCCCATGCGTGCCTCTGCCCTCCGCATGTCTATTGCGGCACTCTGCCCTCCGCATGTCCATATTGGCACACCCCTCACACGGTTCGTGCCCCCATAGGGAGCTCCACCCAAGGCCCCAGGGCCCCAGTGGCCGCGCTCACATGCGTCCGCCCCGCCCACCGCATGCCCATTTCGGCACACCCCTCACACGGCTCTTGGCCCTTTAGGGAGCTCCACTCAAGGCCCCAGTGACCGCGTCCACATGTGTCCACCCCGCCCACCGCATGCCCATTTCGGCACACCCCTCACACGGTTCGTGGCCCCATAGGGAGCTCCACCCAAGGCTTCAGTGGCCGCGTTCACATGCGTCTTCCCCGCCCACCGCATGCCCATATCGGCGCACCTCTCGCACGGTCCGTGGCCCCGCAGGGAGCTCCACCGATTGCCCCAGTGGCCGCGTCCACATGCGTCCACCCCGAGGCGATGACCATATCGGCACACCCTCACACGGTCGTGGCCCCTTAGCTAAGGGAGCTCCACCCAAGGCCCCAGCGGCCGCGTTCACATGCGTCCACCCCGCCCACCGCATGCCCATGTCGGCACACCCCTCACACGGTTCGCGGTCCCATAGGGAGCTCCACCCAAGGCCCCAGTGACCGCGTCCGCATGCGCCCTCCCCGCCCACCGCATGCCCATTTCGGCACACCCCTCACACGGTCCGTGGCCCCATAGGGAGCTCCACCGAAGGCCCCAGTGGCCGCGTCCGCATGCGTCTTCCCCGCCCAGCGCATGCCCATTTCGGCACACCCGTCACACAGCTCTCGGCCCTTTAGGGAGTTACACCCAAGGCTCCAGTGAGCGCGTTCACATGCGCCCACCCAGTCCACCGCATGCCCATTTCGGTTCACCCCTCAGAGGGTTCGTGGCCCCATAGGGAGTTCCACCCAAGGCCCCAATGGCCGCGTTCACATGCGTCCACCCCGCCCACCGCATGCCCATTTCGGCACACCCCTCACACGGTTCGCGGTCCCATAGGGAGCTCCACCGAAGGCCCCAGTGGCCGCGTCCGCATGCGCCCTCCCCGCCCACCGCATGCCCATTTCGGCACACCCCTCACACGGCTCTTGGTCCCTTAGGGAGTTTTACCGCAGGTTCCAGTGGGAGGGCTCGCACGGCACCACCGCACCCATTTTGGCACACCCCTCACACGGTTTGTGGCCCATAGGGAGTTCCACCCAAGGCCCAAGTGGGAGGGCTCGCATGACACCACGGCGCCCAATCAGGCGCACCCCTCACACTGTTCGTGGCCGCATAGGGAGCTCCGCCGAATGCTTTAGTGGGAGGGTTCGCATGGCTCGCATGTCACCACCGTACCCAATTCGGTACACCCCCTCACACGTCTCGTGGCCCCACAGGATGCTCCACCGAAGGCTCCACTGGGAAGGTTCGCATGGCACCACCGCGCCCCATTCGGCACGCCCCTCACACGGTTCGTGGCCCCATATGGAGCTCCACCAGAATCGGTACCCACAATGCGGCATTCGCAGTTGCACATGATTGGGTCTTTCGTCAGGCTAATGTTTGACTATTCTTCCATTTGTCGTCCAAAATCTGCCTGTAGGAGGACATGCCCGACCTAACTGTAAATCGGGCCCGTCCTTCTACAGAAGAAATGTTCAAAAATAGTACAAATAGTCCGGGGACGATTTTTGTTGAGCATGTTTTGCTTACTTTCGGGTAGCTGTTGACTATTTTCAATTTGTTGTCCAAAATCCCCCTGTAGGGGGACATGCCCGACCTAAACCTAACTCCACGCAGGTCGTTTAGGTGAATATCAATATTTGGTTATGTTTGGAGTACTTTGGGGGATTTTTTATTTTTTGTCCAAGATCCGCCTGTAAGGGGACATGCCCGGCCTAAACCTAACTCCACGCAGGCCGTTTTGTGAAAATATGGTTTGGTTATTTTTGGAGTACTTCTGGGGGATTATCAATTTCTGTCCAAGATTCAATGGAGGAGAAACCACCCGGACCAGACAATCTGCGTTTACTAAACGGCCTTGGGCCTTTGCTAAACAGCCCCGCCCTGTTTGATTCCTTCTCTGGATGCGTTCTCTACACGGCCTCGCCCGTCGGGGTGGTTATTCTCGGGGTGGACTTTCTGCCCTCTAAGAATCCCCCTGTAGGGGGACCTGCCCGACCTAAACCAGCCACGCGCAGAGGGGGGTGGGGGGAGGGGGGAGGGCTTCTTAGAAGCACCCCTGCTTCTTAGAAGGCGCGGGCCTGATCTGCAGATGCAAGGCCGGCGCCTTCTAAGAAGCGGCCTCCCTTTAAAAGCCCTCCCCCCTCCCTCCACCCCCTTGTGCGCGCCGCCAACTAAACCTGACTCCACGCAGGTCGCCCCGCTCCCGGGCGCCCCCCCGAGGCGTGTGCTCGCCGCGCGTGGCTTGCACCGGCGGCGCTGCCCCCCCGCCGCCGCCCGCAGGACGCGACGGCGCCGAACTCCACGGCGCCGAGCTCCACGGCGTCGCTCGTGGCGCAGGCGACGAGGGGCGGCAGGGAGGGCTCCTCCTCCTCCTCCTCCTCCTCCTCCTCCTCCTCCTCCTCCTCCTCCTCCTCCTCCTCCCGTTCCTCCTCCTGCTGCTCTCTCCTCCTCCTCCTCCTCCTCCTCCTCCTCCCCCTCCCCCCCTCCCCCTTCCCCTCCTCCTCCTTCTTCTCCTCCTCCTTCTCCTCCCCCCCCTCCCCCTCCTCCTCCTCCTCCTCCTTCCCCTCCTCCCTCCTACTCTCCTGCCCTCATCCTCCTCCTCTCCTCCTCCTCCTCCTCCTCCTTCCTTTACCCTCCTCCCTCCTCCCTTTCCCTCCTCCCCTCCTCCTCCTCCTCCTCCTCCTCCTCCTCCTCCTCCTCCCCTCCTCCTCCTCCTCTCCTCCTCCTCCGCCTCCTCCTCCTCCTCCTCCTCCTCCTCCTCCCCTCCTCCTCCCCCCCTCCTCCTCCTCCTCCTCCTCCTCCTCCTCCTCCTCCTCCTCCTCCTCCTCCTCCTCCTCCTCCTGCTCCTGCTCCTCCTCCTCCTCCTCCTGTCCCCTCCTCAGGCGACAGGCGAAGGTTCGGTCGCACATCAATAGGAGCCTGGTATGCCCACTTCAGGTCCATCTTTAGCGTCCAGTCGTGCATGTCCATCTGCGGGAGGAATATTCAAGAATAGTCCAGAAATGGTCGGGGGACGATTTTTTATATGTTTTTGGCAAGGTTTGAGCGTTTGTCGGGTATTTTCATTTTTCGTCCGAAGTATGCCCGACCTAACCTTGGCGTCGACTGGCGTCGAGTGGCGTCTGGGAGTAGACGAGGTTGCGCCAGTTTGGCGTTGGCCAGCGTCGATTTGGCATCGATTTGGCGTCGACGAGCGTCGATTCGCAAGAGCCGGCGAGATGGTCTGGGAGGCCCCCATGGGTTGCGACCGAAGGACGCGGCCCTGGCGGTCCACGCCGTGAAGGAGAGGGGTCGGCGTTGCGCCCCCCGGGGGGAAAGGCGAGAAGGTGCAGGCCTCCTCGGAGGGCTCGGACGGCTTGCGGTCTGGTGGGGAACTTCCCGAGGCGTTCCCCGAAGACACGGGGCCCTTTTAACTGAGCGTGCCGATCGCCGAGAATGCGGTGACATTAGCCCGGCCGGCCACTCGAGCACGATCGTTCTTTGTTGTGGACGGGTATAGCCCCCATGAGGGGAAGCGGATTTGCCTTGGCGGGTGAAAAAAAGGCGCGAGGACACCTGTTCGGATGGTTCCAGTGGGGGTTGGGGGGGAGGAGGTTTTCCAGGAGGGGCCCCCCAGGGGCGTCGCACCTCCTCTTTCGACAAGGTTCCGAGGCCCTTGGGGCGCTGTCTGGAGAACCCCCTCCCCCCAAAAAACCCTTTGGAGCCCTCTGGCCTGTCACGAGGCGCGAGGGCTTCTGAGGAGCCCCGCCGCCCGAGGAGGCCTGCCCCTTCGCGCGTCCCCCGGGCGCGCCGCCGGAAGGGGTCCTGCGGGGGTGCTGAGGGCAAGGGGTCCTGGGTTCTTTTGTTGACGCGTGCGGGCTGCGCTCGGGGCCATCCATGGGCCCCAGGAGCGTCAGGAGGGAAGCACGGGGAAGGGCTTGGCCCCACGGGAAGGCCCCGGGGTCCATGACCCGCTTTGCATTCAGGGGCCTGCCACTTCTTTGATGTCAGAGTTAACCAGCGTGGGCCCAAAACGGTGTGTCTTGAGCACTCCATGTGGTGCTACCTAATTATGTGGAGCAATCTATGTGGTGCCTTCGATGTGGAGCAGTCTGCGCGGTGCAACTTGCGTGGTGCAAGTTATGTTGTACAATCTACGTTGTGCAGTCTACGATGTGCAAACTAACTGCGTGGCGCAACCAATGTGATGCGATCCATGTCATGCAGCCTGTGTTGTGCAATTGGCGTTGTGTAATATTTGTTGTGCAATCTATGTGGGGCACCCTATGTTGTGCAACATATGTGGAGCAATATGTGGTGTGCGGTCTATGAGGTGAAATTAATTTCGACGAGCTTGGAGTTGTCAACAACACTGCTCGCGCAATTGTCCCGCCAACCCACCCGCAACTTGGTATGCAAAACCGATGTGGCGGCGATTGCGATACTTGCTTGGCGCTGGGTGGCGCATCTCTGCGGGGATGCTGGCGCGGGCAGGCTCGCGCTCAGAGCGGCCAGCTAGTTTGGCGTGACCGACGCGGCCGCGGTGGCGCTAACCGTTCGGGGCGTCCCAGCGCGCATCTCGCAGGCCGCCCTGGCGCGCGTGCATTTCGGTGCGAGTCGGTGACTCCGGCGGGCGCGGTAGCAACGGCAGACACGATGATAATAGTAACGTTCGGTCGGGCATGTCCCCCTAAGGGGGATGTTGGCCGAAAAATTAAGAATACCCAAAAGGATGCGCATCTTCAAAAACTGGTCAAACAATTTATCCCGTACTCGTTGTTGACGATTTTGAATATTCCTCCTGTAGAGGGACAAGCCCGATTTAATAGTAGCGATGTTGGTGACGACGATGACGATGACGAAGGCAAGGCCAATGTCGGTGCCGATGCTGGCCGCGCCGCAAACGACGATGGTTTCTGCGCGTCGGCGTGGGGGGTTTTGGCATGAGTTCGACATGCGCGCGCGCGGCCGATGGGCTCCAGTGGCCCGCGCGGTGTGCTCTGACATGAATCGCGCCCCCCCCCCCCCGCAATTGCGCCTAGCGCGCAAGAGCGTGTTTTTTTGGTAGCTTGGGGCATACTGGGCATTATAGCCCCCGACCCCTCCCCCGCCCCCTTCCCCCCCAGTGCGCTCCGGGCACTACCGCCGTGCGCGCGGCGGGGGCGAGGTGTTACATTATACCGCCCCGCTGGCCCCTCCCCCCCCTTTGATAAGTCCCATTATCGCCGGAAATAAGACAAACGCGCTCCAAGGGCGTTTGAAAGATTCCGATGCCCGCGCGATAGATGCCCGCGTGGTCGCGCTTGAGGAAAACGTTGAAAATTCTTGCCGGTTGTCTCGGGAAGAATTCGTAAAGAGCGCGTGCGCAAAAATTGTGGAAAAAACCACGGTGCACGGGCATGGTGTTTTTGTTATATGTTTGCGGGGTCCTCGGTCTTGAAATCCGGACGGGACCGAAAGTGTTCGAAGAATTCCGGCATGCGCGTGCGACGACGCGCGCGTGTGGGTTTTGTCACGTATTTGTTGCAAGGGGATCCCGAACACCTGCGAATTGTGTGAAACGGGTGCGCGCGCAAAGTTTTGTGTGATAGGGAACAAGGGGAGCGATAACGGCACTCCCTATGAAAGTGAGAATTCATATTTGGAGCGAGCGATGGGGCACAATCGTCAAGGGTGTTTCTTATAAAATTGTAGAACTCAGTTTGCGAAAAAATGGAACTGTCAGTTCCAGTACTCGGGCAATCATCCCAACCACCCACCCGCCATCTGGATTGCAAAACCACTGCGGCGGCTATTGCGATGACTGCGTGACGCTGGTTGGCGTGTCGCTGCGGCCGCACTGGCGCGCGCAAGCTCGTTCGCAGAGCGGCCGACCAGGCCAGCGCGACCGACGCGCCCGTGGTGGCGCTGACCGTTGGGGACTCCCCAGCGCGCCCCGCAGGCCGTGCTGACGCGCGGGCACTTTCGTGCGAGTCGGTGATTCGAGTGGGCGTGGCATCATGGTGACGTCGACACTGGCGGACACGACGATGATAGTAGCGATGTTGGTGACGACGACGACGACGACGACGACGGCAAGGCCAATGACGATGCCGATGCTGATACTGCCGGTGACGATGATTGCTTCCATGCATCAGCGATCAAATTATCAGCTGAGTTTCGACACGCGTGCGCGGCCAACGGGCGGGAGTGGCCCGCATGGTATTATTCCGATCGTGCCACCCAGTAAGCGCGCAAGGGTGTTTGATACGTTTTCGACATGCGCGCGCGAGAAGCCCGGTTGGTCGCCTTTGGCGAACATGTTGGGAAACTTGTGGGTGTCCAACAATTCGCAACAGCGCGCGGGTGCCAAACCAATCTTGGACGTGTTTTCGGGATTTGTCATCTGGGAATCTTGACAAGCTCACGGTGTTGAGGAAGTTTCTGCAAGCGCGCGGCACGACACGCGCGTGTAGATGTTGCCCCGTGAGTTTGCAAAAGGGTTGTCGGAAACCGATTATATGTGATACGTGATTGTGCGCGCACCGTACGATTTGACAGCGGTGGAGGGGGCGACCAACGGTTTTGCTTGTACGGTACAAAGTCTCATTTGAAGTCACATTGGGCAGAATCGTCTGTAATACTATTGTCCCAGAGGGTAGCGATAACCCCACAGGGCGAGTTCGATCCCAACATTTGTTTTGTTATATATATATATATACATAAACAAAAAACGAAGACACGCGGTGCAAACTATGTGGTGCAGGTGACGGAGCGCCGACGGCGGCCACATGGCCGCTGGGCCAACACGCAGCCCCAGACGATGGGCGGAGACGGGGCGGCGACGGCGGCTACGTGGCCGCCGGACCGACGCACGGGCCCAGGCGACGGGCGGCGACGAGGCGGCGTCGGGGCGGCGACGGCGGCCACGTGGCCGCCGGACCGGCGCACCAGCCCAGAGAGCGGGCGGCGACGGGTCGGCGATGGCGGCTCCAGGCCGCCAAACCGACGCACAGGCCTGGACGACGGGCGGCGACGAGGCGGCGACGGCGGCTGCATACGGTAGGTTTGCGTCGTGTCGACCAGCGGCGACCCCAGCGCGGGCGTTCAAGGTTGAACGCCGCCGGCGACCCAGAATCGATCGATGTTGAACGATCGGACGTTGCGGCAGCGGCCGATCGTTCAAGGTTGAACGATCCCTGCGGTGTCAAAAACCAACGCTGGGGTCGGCACGACACGAACCTGCCGTAGTCGCCGCCGCCATTGCCTTATTCCACAAGTAAGAACCCCTACGTGGAAACAGTGTTTGGGGCAAGAGGTTCGACCGAGCTGATGGCCTCCTGGCTTGCTGTCAGGGGTATAGTGCATGGCTGGCTGGGGATGCGCAGGGCTGTCAAACCGATAACAAGCTCGAGTTTCCGGCGTGCCCGCGCAGGGACCTGCAGAAGATCACGCCATCACATCATCAACAAACGAAATCCACACGTTCGCGCACAGCTTGTTCCTTTCCCGCCGCCTCCTCCTCTTCCTCCCCCATCGCTCTCATCGTCCTCTGTTTCCTTCCTCGATTCTCCTCCTCATCATTGTCTTTATCAGCATTATCATCACCATCATCACCATCATAATCATCATCATCATCATCATCATCATCATCATCAGCATCATCATCATCATCATCATCATCATCATCATCATCATCATCATCATCATTTTGTTCTCCTCATCATCCCCATCATCCCCCGTCTCTTCTCCTCCTGGACCTCGGTCTTCGGGCCCAAACCGATTCCTCACTCCTGATTCCTGATTCGCTCTTCTTTCAGGAGGGGAAGAAACACACAGACACAACTAATCGTCGAGCCACTGAAGAAACAAATTTGACACTATGGGAAGTGGAGAAAGAGACGACAGTCCAGAAAATGTAGTAATACATCGAAAATCCTGGGAGCTGTGTCTATTCATTTGCGTGTGTCCCTGGGCCCATTCATTCTTCTCCTCGTCTCCTCCCCTCCTCATCCTCCATTTTCCCGTCTCCTTCCCCATCCCTCTTCCGCCGCCCCCCCCGGGCGCAGCGAAGCAAGTCCTCATCACCGTTTACCCTAAGGTCGGGCATGTCCCCCTAAAGGCGGATTTTGGACGAAAAGTTAAAAAGAGTCCAAACACATTCAAACATAATCAAACAAATAATGAAAAACAAATCGCCCCCATACTTCTTTTGACTACTTGGGAATCTTCCTCCTGTGGAGGTGCACGCCCGACGTAAGTTTACCTCCTCTCCCTCCTCCCTTCCCCGATGGCTGGGCCCCCCCCAGGCCGCGCGCCTAGATAGGTGGGCCGCCCAGCATGGGGCCGCGCGGGTGGCTTCCGACAGGCCACCTGCGTCTGCAAGCGAGGTGTGGCTGCCGAAGCAGCGTGCAGAGCTTTTTCGAGTTCGCGAGATTATGTATTCAGAGCTCCACTGTGACGTTTTGTCTTGTCTCCTCCTCCTCCTTCTTCTCCTCCTCCTCCTCTCCCTCCTCCTCCTCCTCCTCCTCCTCCTCCTCCTCCTCCTCATCCTCCTCATCCTCCATTTTCCCGTCTCCTTCCCCATCCCTCTTCCGCCGCCCCCCCCCGGGCGCAGCGAAGCAAGTCCTCATCACCGTTTACCCTAAGGTCGGGCATGTCCCCCTAAAGGCGGATTTTGGATGAAAAGTTCAAAAAAGAGTCCAAACACATTCAAACATAATCAAACAAATAATGAAAAACAAATCGCCCCCATACTTCTTTTGACTACTTGGGAATCTTCCTCCTGTGGAGGTGCACGCCCGACGTAAGTTTACCTCCTCCTCTCCCTCCTCCCTTCCCCGATGGCTGGGCCCCCCCCAGGCCGCGCGCCTAGATAGGTGGGCCGCCCAGCATTTGGCCGCGCGGGTGGCTTCCGACAGGCCACCTGCGTCTGCAAGCGAGGTGTGGCTGCCGAAGCAGCAAACAGAGCTTTTTCGAGTTCGCGAGATTATGGATTCAGAGCTCCACTGTGACGTTTTGTCTTGTCTCCTCTCCTCCTCCTCCTCCTCCTCCTCCTCCTCCTCCTCCTCCTCCTCCTCCTCCGGTACGTGGCTGCTCAGTTTGTTGCGGGGCCTCGAGACTTGTGCCTGGCTGACTGCCTCCAAGCGTTCGGTTTGAACGAAGGCGAAGCCCGAGAGCTGGGAGCCCTGTTGAAGAGTAAAGGGCAGGAAGACATGCCCCACGACGAAGACGGCGAGCTTTTTTCCTAAGGGGGTTCCTGTCGCTGGCCCCCGGCAGGTCTTCGGCCTTCCTGCCAGGGGGGCAAAAAGTTCCTCTCGGATGGAACCCCCCTGGGGTTTTCGGCTGACCGTCGGACTTTCTCTCTCTCTCTCTCTTTCTCCCCTCAGTGGCGTGCGATCCTCCTCCTCCTCCTCCTCCTCCTCCTCCTCCTCCTCCTCCTCCTCCTCCTCCTCCTCCCCCTCCTCCCCCTCCCCCCTGGGCACCTCGGCAGGCGGCGCCGAACCTGACGGAGAGGCCCGAGACGTTCACCCACAGCTCCCGCAAGGCCCCCGGCCGCTGGGCACGGGGGGGGGTGGTCCGGGCGGGCACCCGCTCGTCGGCGGGCCCGCGGGTGCCATGACAGGCCTCGGGACAAAAATAGCGAGCACTCGTGCCACATTGGCATAAACTTTTGGCGCTCCGCGCGGATTTCTTGGATCTGGGCGGCGACTCCGGCGCCGCCCCTGGCGCGCTGCGCGGCCCGGCGCGGATCCAAGAAATCCGCGCGGAGCGCCAAAAGTTTATGTTGACGTGGTGTTTTTCTTCTGCTAAGATTGGCTAATATTGCAGGATCCTGCAGGGCCAGGGGTGCATTGACCCGGGCCAGGGTGCAGGATCCTGCAGAATTTTGCAGGATTCTGCAAAAAGTTCGACTGGCCTGGGATTGGATTGACCCGGGTTTGTCAGATGACCCAGGCTTCTGCAGATGACCAGGGTTTGGATTGACCCAGAGTTCTGCGGATGACCCGGGCTTGGATTGCACCGGGTTAGTCAGAGGGAGGGGGCCGAACGGTCAGTCATTGGTTCTGGGCGCGTGGGTGAAGTGAGATTCTCCGGTGCGTATTGTTGATGAGCTTTCATTTTTGGAAAACAATTATTGTTGATCCCCCGCCTGGTGCACATTGTATTTTTCAATTGAAGTGCCCTTCCCGGGGCTCGCACCCTGTTTTTTATCCGGGAAAGTCTTGAGGCTCAAATTGTGTCGTTGGCCCTTGGCTTACAACAACAACAACAACAACAACAACAACAGCAACAGCAACAGCAACAGCAACAGCAACAACAACAACAACAACGGCTCCCGCCTGATACTTCCCCACAGTTGATTGAAGAATCGCGTACTCGCTTGTGACCTCCTGGCAATTTACCACCGAATCGCGGCTCCAGCTTGATACTTCTTGACAATTTATTGCAGGGTCGCGCTCTCGCTTGGGACTTCCTCACAACTTACCACCAAACCGCTTCGCTTGATATTTCCTCACAATTGATTCAGATGCTTGTCTTCGACACTCAGGAATCGCGCTCCCGCTACATACTGCCTGGCGGTTGAAGCAGGACTCACGCTTCAACGGCCCGCCCGCTCGACCAGCCCGTCGGGGCCTGCCCGCCCGACCAGCCTGTTAATGACTGCAGTCGCCGCTCGCTGCCCCTCGCCCGCCTTCGATGCCCCTCGCTGCCCGTACTGGTTCCGCGGTCGCCTTCGCTCGCTGCCCTTCGTGGCCCCGTTGCTGCCCTCAGTGGCTCCGTCGCTGCCCTTTGTGGCCCCTCATTATATGCCCTTCGCGGCCCCCGCTCGCACGCGCCCGTCGTGGCCCCATACGCATGCCCTTCGTAGCCCCGCTGTCGCCCTTCGTGGCCCCCTCGCTGCCCTTCGTGGCCCCTTTGCTGTCCTCAGTGGCCCCGATGTCGCCCTTTGTGGCCCCGTATACGAATGCTCTTCGTGGCCCCCGCTCGCTCGCGCCCGTCGTGGCCCCATATGCATGCCCTTCGTTTGTGGCCCCCTCGCTGCCCTTCGTGGCCCCGGTGCTGCCCTCAGCGGCCCCGTCGCTGCCCTCTGTGGCCTTGGATTTTATGCCATTCGTGGCCCACGCTGGCTTTTCTTACGATTTACTCAGGAATCGCGCTATCGCCCGAGACTTCCTCGCGATTCATGCAGGACCCACGCTTCAGCAACCCGCCTGCTCGACCTCGTCGCCTGGGCCCGCCTTCCCGACCTGCCCGCTATGGGTCTGCCCACCCGATCTGCCTGTCTGGTTCTACCACTTGTTTCCTGCTCCTTGCCCCCCTCCCGCTGATTTCTCTAGTGCTCCATTATTCTCTGCACTAAATACACGTGGCAGGTAAGGAAGATACACCCCCAAGGGGGTACGATCGAAGACGACGAAGGCGGGTACCGAGGGTTTGGGATACACGCATTGATTAGCACGTGAGCAGATAGGAGCGAACAGTCTTAAAATGATTATTCTTGTTGTTGGACAAGGCGGTTTTGAGGGTGGCCCTACCCCCCCCAGCAACCCAGCAACCTGCGGATTCCCGAGGGGGTCCTGAAGATTGCTTCGGGAAGCCTTAGAATTCCAAAGGATTTCCGAGGAACACCCGAAGGATTCCCGAGGATTCTCTTGTGATTCCTCCGGATTCCTCAGGGTCCTTTCGGGGGCCCTGAGGAATCCTTTGGGTCTCCTAGGGGTTACCCAGAGATTCCCGAGTTTTCTTTTGAGGACCTCGATCATTGCTTGGGGGTCCTCACGATTACTGATCCTCAGGGTTTCGTTGGGATTCTCTGAAGTTTCCAGAGGATTCCCTTTGGGGTTCCTGAGGATTCCCTTCGAGTTCCTGAGGATTCCCTTCGAGTTCCTGAGGATTCCTGATGATGATGTTGATCATGTTGTTGATGGTGGTTGTTTTGATCATGCTGAGGGCGTGTATGAAGAAGAGGAGGGATGGGGCGTTGGTGATGATGGCTATCATGCTGCTGATGCTTCTGCTGATGGTGGTGATGGCGATGGTGACGGGAGTGATGATGATGAAGAGGAGGAAGAGGCGAGGAAGAGGAGGATCGAGGATATTCAGCCGTCTTCGGCAAGTCCCGCCACGGTGCCGCCCCGGCACTCTGGGTTGCGACTGTCTGAGGGGCGCGGGAGGCCGGCGCTCGTGACATCTCGTTCCTCCAGGCTAGCGGGAGCCGTGGTGAGGATGATGGGGGTTGTTTGGGAAGCAGGGGTGATGATGGTGGTGATGATGATGGTGATGATGATGGCGATGAGGGTGATGGCGATGATGGTGATGATGAGGATGATGATCATGATGCTACTTACGGTGATGATGATGATGCTGATGATGGGGATTGTGCTGCTGACGACGATGGGGATGGTGGTGCTGAGGATCATGGGAATGTTGATGATGGTGTTGATGATGGGGATGATGGGGGTAATGATTGCGACGATGATGCGGGTGATGATTGTGATAATGGTGCTGATGAAGATGATGTTGATGGGGGTGGTGATGGCGATTGTATTGATTATGATGAGGGTGTGTATGATGAAGGGGGATAGGGCGTTGGTGATAATGGCTATCAGGCTGCTGATGCTTCTGCTGAGGGTGATAAGTTGATGATGATGGGAGCGATGAGGAGGAGGAGGAGGAGGAGGAGGAGGAGGAATACCGTCACACAGGACACCGTTCGCCTTCCTTACCATGGGGATCACATGGATATCGTGTAAGTTGCCTTTGGGCTGTGTTGGCCGGCCTCCGGTGAAACAGTATTGGGGGTCCCACTGACGGCGTCACGGCCGGTCTTGGGCCCTGTTGCGCTGTCATAAAGGACGCCGTTTTAGGGCCGTCTTGGGCGTTGTTTGGCTATCCGTGGCCGTCTTTGGGCCACCTATGGGTTCCTTGCTAACGAGTCCTTGGTACAGATTCCTTCGCAAGGATTCCTTACTAAGGACTCCTTACTAATGACGTTTTAGTAAGGGTTCTTTATTGAGAATTACTGCGTAAGGACCCCTTGCTAAGGATTCCGTAGTGCAGGTTTTTTCTATTGGGGATTAAGTAGTCAGGAGTTCTTAGTAATGAATTTTGATAATGGAAACTTTCACAAGGAATCTTTACTAAGGATTTTTTGTGAGGCAGCCTTAGTAAGGAATCCTGATTGAGGAATCCTTATTAAGGGAATCCAAATTAAGGAATCTTCAGTCGGGAAGCCCTATTAGGGAATCCTTCTTAGGGAATCCTTTTTAGAAATCCAGAGTAAGGAGTCCTAACGAAAGGGGTCCTTACTGAGGAATCCTCGCCAAGGAATCCGTATTGAGGAGTTCTTGGTAAAGAGCCCGTATTAAGGATTTCGTATTACAGAATCTCTACGAATAAGTTCTTAGTACAGATTCCTCACTAAGGAATGCTGAGTACAGAACCCTTACCCAGGAATCCTAACAGAGGAATCCTCAGTCAGGGATCTTGAGGATGGAGTCCTCAGTAAGGAAGCCTTAATAAGGAATCTTTGCAAAAGGAATCTCTGTTAATGATTTCTCGATAAAGAATCCTTACTAAGGAGTCCTTGTCAAAGGAGTCCTTATGCAGGAATCCTTATTAAAGAGTCCGTTGTAAGGAGTCCTTATCAGGGAATCCTTGTTGTGGAATTCTTAGTACGGAATTTTGCACATGAGCCCTTACTACGGAATCTTTCGTAAGGAGGTTGTGCTGAGGAATTTTCTTCAAGGGATCTTACCCAGGGATCCTTATCAAGGGGATCTTAATGAAGGGGCATTGAGTAAGGATCCCTTACTACGGGGTCCTTGTGAAGGGAATGCTTATTCGGATTCTGGTCCAAGGTAGCGTAGGAGGGGATCCTTATCAGGATCCTTGTCTAAGGTGGCGTAGGAAAAGGAGTTCCGCTGGGGAAGACATCGGTCTCCGCCTTGGTCTTCCTCCAGAGGTCTTACTTTTTTGATCTGCGGCTCCAAGGACGGCTCCAGGGAGCGGGTCAATCTCGACAGGGGCGTAATGCGAGACGATTGGCAACGAAGGCACATAGGCCTCCGGAGGTCTTACGGAGAGAATCGTTTTTTTTGTCTGGTTGGAGTTGCTGGGTTGCTGGGGGAGGGGGGTGTCTGGGCAACGCGTCCTTATGACCCGCCTTGACTACTGGTGGTCAAGGCGGGCAAGGCGAGCGCAGGGCGCGCGTCCTTCATGACCGCCCTGATATTATTGTTGTTGAACATTATTTATTCTAAAGAATAATTATTGTTGGGCCCCCTGGTGCGCGCCCCCCCTGCGCCGCCTAGGCCGCAGCTACATTTTCATCATTTTCGTGAGGAAGCCTCAGAAAAGAGGGTGTGTACAGGATCCGGTTGTTTTGTTGTAATCCGCTTTCCCTTGCAAAAAACAATAGAAAATGACATTTCTTGTTCTAATATAATCAAATTTCAAGAATCCCTTGCAAAAAATAAGGTAAAGTGGACATTCGCGCGCGCAAGACGAAATCCTTCCAAAACCTTAGTGTTCGCAGCGATTTTAACATAAAAACATCAAAAAACCAATGGTTTTTCAACAAAAAATTGTCAAAATCTCATCCCGCGCGCTCTTGCGGATTCGTAGGAAACCCAACACTTTTTAAACATTTCTGTCAAACGGGCTTTTGCGAGCAACTTTTTCGAACTTCTGCAACAACGGTTGCGCACCTGCCAGGGCCATCATCCCTGTCAAATAATACCATGCGGGACACATTCGTTTTTTCTTCGCGCGCGCACGCCGTCGTCGTCGGCCGCGGGGCCCTGAATAGTAGCCACGGTCGTCCGCATGCCACGAAGTGAAGTGTCCGAACGTCATAGGGCGGGAAGCTGGGTGTGGGTGGTGGCGAAGAGTCGTTTGGAAATTTGGTAGAGCTTGAACCGGCCCCCCCACAAAGTGGGGGTATTGCCCGCCTCCTATGAAAACCCTGGCACTGGTGAGAACGGAGTGTCCCCACGTGCTAGTAATTGTTGTTGTTGTTGTTGCTGTTGTTGTTGTTGTTGTTGTTGTTGTTGTTGTTGTTGTTGTTGTTTGTTGTTGTTGTTGTTGTTGTTTGGTGTTGTTGAACATTATTAATTCTAAAGAATAATTATTGTTGGGACCCCTGGTGCACGGCCCCCCTGCGCCGCCTAGGCCGCAGCTACATTTTCATCATTTTCGTGAGGAAGCCTCAGGTAATTCGATGTGATCAAGATCCGGTTGTTTTGTTCCCCCCCGCTTTCCCTTGCAAAAAACACTATAAAATGACATTTCTTGTTCTAATATAATCAAATTTCAAGAATCCCTTGCAAAAAATAAGGTAAAGTGGACATTCGCGCGCGCAAGACGAAATCCTTCCAAAAGCTTAGTGTTCGGAGCGATTTTAACATAAAAACATCAAAAAACCAATGGTTTTTCAACAAAAAAATGTCAAAATCTCATCCCGCGCGCTCTTGCGGATTCGTAGGAAACCCAACACTTTTTAAACATTTCTGTCAAACGGGCTTTTGCGAGCAACTTTTTCGAACTTCTGCGACAACGGTTGCGCACCTGCCAGGGCCATCATCCCTGTCAAATAATACCATGCGGGACACATTCGTTTTTTCTTCGCGCGCGCACGCCGAAATCTCCAAAAACCATTGGGCTTCTTAAGAATTTTAGCACCGCGCATCATAAAATCACACGAATCGCACCGTAGGTCCTCGAAAAACACCTGCACGACTTTTCAAAATTTCTACCCGCGCGCGCTGTCCTAACAACTTCTGTGGGTGTGTACTCCACGCCAGTGTAGTAGCCACGGTCGTCCGCAGGCCACGAAGTGAAGTGTCCGAACGTCATAGGGCGGGAAGCTGGGTGTGGGTGGTGGCGAAGAGTCGTGTGGATATTTGGTAGAGCTTGCACTGCCCCCCCACAAAGTGGGGGTATTGGCTGGCGTCGCATGAAAACCCTGGCACTGGTGAGAACACTGAGCGTTCGGGTAAAGTGATTGTTGTTGTTGTTGTTGTTGTTGTTGTTGTTGTTGTTGTTGTTGTGTTTGTTGTTTGTTGTTTGTTGTGTGATGTCGTCGTCCCCCGCGACAAACCCCCGACCCTCCCCGCGACCCACCCGCGACCCACCCCCGCGACACGCCCGCGACCCACCCGCGACCCACCCGCAACCCGCCCGCGACCCATCCGCGATCCACGACATGGTCCGCGACCCACCCGCGACCTGGCCCGCGACCCACCCACATTGCCTTGACGAAATGTCGGCGCTTGCGGCGGGATGTTTCAGAGCCTCGCAAACTGCCGACGTCCCCGCTGCCCTCTCACTCTTATCTACAGCTGCTGGGTGCTACGTGTATCTCCGACGTCAACCAAACATCCAGCAAGCCATGCACCCCTGTGGAAAGCCACAGTGGGTGGCGGATCGAAGACGCCGACAGTCGTGATTGATGAGTAGGTCGCCACTACCACATCAAGGGTACCCTTGCCGCCTGTGTTTCGAGACCCATACCTTCTACACTACATTTCTATGGCAATGTGGCCCTTGAGAGGGTCTTGTATCCTCTCGCGTGTCCTCTCCAATCAAGCATGATTGTGCGGCGAATCACTGCCGCACCCTGCCATTTAGGATACGCCTACGTGGCCAAACGTTTGGGCAAAGCTTACCGCGTCATTGGACCATGCGTTCCCCCAGCCGTTGTGGAAACCCTTCGGGGAACACGTGGGGGGAGGAAGAGGAGGATGAGGAGAGGAAGACAAAAAGAAGATGAGGAGACGCCTTGGGAACTCCTTGGGTCATTCTTGGGACCTCCTGGGAGCTTCCTGGGGGCCTCTTGGAGGCCTCTTGGGGGTCGGCCTCCCTGGAGGCCTCCTTGGGCTTCTCTGGTGCCTTTGGGGGCTTCTTCGTGGCCTCGTTGACAGTCGTACGCCGTTCCTGACCCCGTCTGACGCCGTCGGAAGCCGTCTTGGGAACCTCTTTGGGCTGTCTTGGGGCCCTCTTGGGGCCCTCTCGGGGCGCTTCAGGTTCGTCTTGAATGCCATGTGGGGCGTCTTGGAGGCCTGTTGGGCCGTCTGGGCCGTCCTGGGGCTGTCTTGGAGGCCTCCTGGGCGATCTTGACGCAATATTGGGGGCCTTTTGGCCCGTCCTGGGCCGTCAGAAAGCCGTTGCGAAACAGACGCCAAACCTTTCATTCACTTAGGGAGAAGCAGTATTTTTGGCCTGTTCAGGACTTCCTGGAGGATCTCTTGGAGGCCTCTTGGGCCGTCTTAGCGGCCTCTTAGGCCGTTTGGGGATCTCTTGGACCACCCTGGCGGTCTTGGAGGCATCTTGGGACCGCCTTGGAGGCCAGATTGGGGTTCTCTTGGGGCCATCTTGACCGACTTCGAGAGAGGCCATCTTGGCCGTCTTGGAGGCGATTGAGCCTACGGAGTCGGTTTTTTTCGCGGCTGGGTCGCGGGCGGGCGGCGGGTGGGTCGCGGGTGGGTCGCGGGCCGGGCCGCGGGTGGGTCGCGTGTGGGTCGCGGGCTGGGCCGCGGGTGGGTCGCGCGTGGGTCGCGGGCGGTTCGCGGGCCGGGTCGCGGGGGGGACGACAACAAGCAACAAACAACAACACCACCACCACCAACAACAACAACAACAACATCAACATCAACCTTCAACAACTACAACAACAGCAACAACAAACAACAAAAAACAACAGCAACAAAAGCAACTAGAACAACAACAACACCAATAACAACACCAACACACAGTTTAAGATTGTTCGCTCTTATCTGCTCGCGTGCCGTTCAACACGTACCTTGCAAACCCTCGATACTCACCCTCTACGTCCTCGATCGTATCCCATTGGGGGTAGTTATATCTTTCTCGCCTGCAATACATATATATATATATATATATATATATATATACCGTGCAGCACCTAAGGCAGGGGAAACGGATAGAAAAAGGGGACAAGGGGGAGAGAGGAGGATCGAGCACAAGAGCGAGTAGCAGGAGGGGGGCCAGGAGAAGAAATCACGTGGCAGAACCAGACGGGCAGGTCGGGTGGGTGTACCTTATCAGGCGGGCCCAGGCGGCCAGGTCGAGCAGTCGGGTTGCTGAAGCGTGCGTCCTGCATGGATCGCGAGGAAGACTTGAGCGGCAGCGCGATTCCAAATAAATCTCGTGCGGGAATCCAGAGTGGGAGCGTGATTCCTGAACGTCAAGGGCGCAACGCTTGAATCAATTGCGAGAAAGTCCGAAGCGAGAGCGCGATTCCTGAGCCTCGAAAGCGCGAACCCTGAATAGTTAGTTTGCGAGGAAGCATCAGGCGAGATCCCGATTCTTCGATCAAGTGCAAGGATGTCCCTAGCGAGAGCGCGATTCATCAATACATTGGAGGAAGGAAGTATCAGGCAGGAGCCGTTGTTGTTGTAAGCCGGGGGGCCACGGTCACATTCTGAGCAGGAGGGTTTCCCCGGTAATAAACACACAGCGAGCCCCGGGAGGGGCACTAACATTGAAAAAACATGTATGTTACGCGAATGCGTGAGTCCTGCATAACTCGCCCGGGCGAGAGCGCTATTCGTAATCAAATTATGAGGAAGTCTCAAGTGGGAGCGCGAGTCCTGAATGGTGAAGGCGTGGCGCTTGAATGAACTTAAGGAAATCGCAGGCGAGAGCGCGAGTCGATTATACATTGCAAGGAAGTCATTAGCGATAGCGCGCTTAGTCAGCAAATTGCAAAGAAGTATCCGGCGGGAGTTGTTGTTGCTGTTGTTGGATATTCATTAATAAGAATAACTGTTGTTGATATCCGGAAACGGTTCCGCGCGTTTTCGCCTCTACGCCGGCGACATCTTCTCTGAAACCAAGGCTCCCGCTCGGCGTTGGCTTGAGCCTAAACGTGGGCCCTTGGAGGCCCAGCTACGACAACAACGGCTCTGGCTCGAAACCTTTTCACAATTTACCCCGAAACACCCTGGCCAGAGAGGCCCCCGAACTCAGGAGCGGCGCTCTCGCTCGAGATGTCCTTGCAATTCAATTAAGTTGGCGGAAGCCCAGCCACGACGACAAGGGCTCCTGCTCGATAGTTACTCCTTTACGATTTACTCCGAGAGCCCTTGGCCAAGAAGGCCCCCGCACTCAGGAACGGCGCTCTTGCTCGAGACCCTCCTCTAATTCAGTCAATTTGGTGGAGGCCCGGACACGGCGACAAGGGCTCCCGTTCGATATTTGTCAATAGGTATTCCGAGAGCCCTTGGCCAGAGAGGCCCCCGATGTCAGGAACGGCGCTCTCGCTCGAGACTTCTTCGCACTTCAGTCAGTGGCCGACGAGGAAGAGATTCCCCCCGAAAAGGGGTGCAATCGAAGACGAAGTGGGCGGGTATCGAGGGTTGGGGTATACGGAATGCAAGACACGCGTGCCAGTTAGAGCGAACAGTCTTAACATGAGTGTTGTTGTTGTAGTCTTGGGGCCAACAACGCAGTTTGAGTAGGAAAACCTTCCCTAATGTAAAACTAGGCGCGAGCCCCAGGAGAGGCACTTCAATTGAGAAGCCACATTGGTTACCCGAGGGGAAGGGATCAGCATTAATTATTCTTCAGTTGTGAGAGTTCAACAAAACCAACAACATCAACAACAGCAACACCACCACCACCAACAGCACCAACAGTAGCAGCAACAACAACAACAACAACAACAACAACAACAAGCAGCAGCAACAACAACACCGCCAACAACAACAACCCGCACCGCAGAACCTCACTTCAGCCACGCGCCCAGGGACAGTGAATGGCCGGTCGGCCCCCTCACTCTGACAAGGGACCTGGGGGCACTCCAACCCGTGCCTCACGGCACGGTGACGGATGCAATTACGGCTTCGGGCTCCGGGCTGCGCGCAGACAGCCTCTCGCCCCTCCCCCTCAGGTAGCCCGGGCTGGCCACAACAGGCCTCCCGAGTCGGGGCCGGCGGTCGGCTTGGGACAAGAGGTGTTGTTGGACACCGTGGATGCCCATTCTGTCAACGCTCCTCGTGCTCCTCCTCCTCCTCCTCCTCCTCCTCCTCCTCCTCCTCCTCACCCCTCTCCTCCTTTTCCCTGCTCTCCCCTTCTGCCTGCCCCTCCTCCTCCTCATCATCATCTGACTTCTACACGCTCCTGCAGCACCTGAAGGCTTCTGAAAGGTGCCTGTGCCTCCCGCGCCGCGCGGCCGCGGTCTCGGTACTCGGAGCTTGAACCGCGCCCCGAGGCACGGTGCGCTCAACATCTGATTTCCTCCGCCCCCTCTCCGCCTCCCTCCTCCGCCTCCTCCACCCTCGTCCCCTCCGCCTCCTCCACCCTCGTCCTCCTCGTCATTATGGTCCCCCTGATCCCGGTCCCCTCCCCTCCCCTCCTGCCTTCCCCTCGTCCCCACCCACCCTCATCCTCCTACTCCTCCTCCTCCTCCTCCTCCTCCTCCTCCTCCTCCTCCGCCTGCTCCTCTGACCTCCTCTTCTCCATCTTCCACCCTCCTCCTCCTCCTCCTCCTCCTCCTCCTCCTCCTCCTCCTCCTCCTCCTCCTCCTCCTCCCCCTTTCTCCTCCTCCTCCTCCTCCGCCTCCTGATGCCCCTCTTCGTATCCCCCTACTATCCCTTCCTGCCCTCTCCTCAGTCCTTCGTCGTCCTTGTAGGTAGTCCTCCCTGTCGCACCACCACACGCTCGTTTGGGGATCCTGCTAGGCGCAGCGCTAGAGCGCTGCTTGGCCCTGGCCCGAGCGCGTGCCCAGGACGTAGCGAGCCAGGGCGTGCTGGACCTGATGGACATGATCGCCGAGGGCATCCACAAGGCCGGCCGGCGCCCGGCCCTCTTGTCGTCTTCGGCCGCAGACCTCCTCGCGTCGTGAGAACGGAGTTTTACTCCCAACCATCCTGCGGTGTTGGGTCCTGGTTTGGAAGAGGCAGCGCCCCGCGTCCCATTCTCTCCTCCTCTCATCCTGCCCCTCCTCCTCCCTCGCCTCCCATACCGGCCTCTTCCTGATCTGCATGCCCATTTCGACACACCCCTCGCCAGTCTCGTGGCCATGTAGGGAGCTCCACCGAGTGCCCCAGTGGCACTGGTGGCATGTGGGCGTCGTGCTCCTTCCGCCCCCCCCCCCCAGAGGCACCGTTCGCATGTGGGCGTCACGCCCGCCTCGGTACCCCCCATCCTCGTCCTCCTCCTCCACATCCTCCTCGTCCTCCTCCTCCTCCTCCTCCTCCTCGTCCTCCTCTTCCGCCTCTTCCTCCGCTCCCTCCTCCCACCTCCGATCGGGGACGTCTCCCGCTGTGGATCGTGGTCCGCTCGGCCCTTCGGTGGCCGAGGAGGTCGGTTGGTGGTTGGGGGCGGGGACCTATGGAGCCCACCGTTGCGCAGCGCCGCGCCGAGAGCATCCCCTGGCCTCCTGGGAGGGGGAGCAGGGAGGAGGGAGGGAGGGAGGGAGCCAGGGAGGGAGGGAGGAAGGGAGGGAGGGAGGCAGGGAGGGAGGGGAAGGGGACCTCTGGGAGGGAGGGAGGGATGCAGGGAGGGAGGGGGAGCAGGGAGGAGGAGGGGGTCCTCTCCCTCCCTCCCTGCCGGGCTGGTCTGGGCCAGGCTGGGTTCCCCTCGCCATTGGACCACAGGCTTTTAGAGTCGCGCGGCTCCGGTCAACGTGGCCCATGCCGCGTCCCGCCGGGGGCGACACGAGCCTACAGCGTTAACTCTCGACGCCGATATTTGATGCATTTTGCTTGTGAATTTACAGCGCCCGTCAGTTTCACGTTCGCATTGTCGGTTAGCGTCGTGCCCTTCGGCGCAGGGCGATTTGCCGGCTGGCGTCGTCGGCTGAATGTCGTCGGTGAACGTCGCCGGTTGACGTCGTCGGCTAATTACTATTGACGGTTGGCGTCGTCGGTTGGCGTCGTTGATTAACGTCGTCGATTCTGAGTCGTCGGTTAGCGCCGCCAGTTGGCGTCGTCGATCAGCGTCTTCGGTTGACGCTGTCGGCTGACGTCGTCGATTTAGCGCCGTGGCTTCGAGTCGTCGGTGATGGTAGTCGGTGGGCGTCGCGGGAGCGGCCAGCGCAGCGCCCCCCCTGGGCGGCGAGCCTGGGGCCTCCTCTCCTTTCCCGTTTGAGGCGAGCCCTGAGCTTAGGTCGGGCGTGTTCTCCGACAGGCGGGTTTTGGACGACCAACAAAAACAATGGCCAGAACAGATTCCAAGATGGACAAAAATAGTCAAAGAAATCGTCCCCGGGCTATTTTTTGACTAGTTTTGGAGATGCCTCCTGCAGAGGGACGTGCCCAACTCCACCCGGAGCGTGCGCATCTCTCAGGTCTTCGTGCCCGTGTCGCGTGGCAGCCCGACGTGGGGCCTCCTGTGGCTTCGAGGCCACCCGGCCTTGCCGCGGTGCCGCGATCGTGCCCCAGTGGGCGCGCGCTGTCCACTGCCGTCGCTTCAATGTCGGCTTCGCAATTCAGATGCCGATTTGGTTTTATGTGAATACTGCGTCGTATGTTCCCAGACCCCTCGAGAAATTGAAAAGATCACGACGGGAGGGTCTTCGCCATTTTCGGCCCCTGGGGGCCCTTGCCGGGCCTCGGGGCCCTCAAAGAACGACTCGGGATGAAAAGCTGGTCCCGGGGAATAGGTTCAGACTTCGGGGGTCGACGTAATGTAAAAACTCATGACGTCGGGGGTCTGGCTTGTGTGCCTTAGAGCAGCCGCGGCAGCACTTCGGGCGCCCTTCTGGTCTTCGAGGCGTCAGGCCGGTGCGGTGAGCACACAACCGGGTGAGTGGGTGGGGCTTTGGGGTGACCGCACTGTCTTGGGATTTGGGTCGTTCCCCGAGGATGCCTCGGGCGACTGGGGCCTCCAGGCTCCCAAAGCCATCCGGTGGCAGACCGTGCGGTGAGTCTGCTGGGTGCTCCTGGGTCACCGCACGGTCTGTCACCGCCACGTGTCGGGACCCTCAATCTCGATTGAGGCCGGTTGGAATTGCCAGGGTCTCCAAACCCTGGCACGCAGGCCGCCACTGCCGCACCGCATGCAACGGCCGGCCAGCCGCGTTCGCATCATCGCCTGCACCATCATCGCGTTCACTACCCCTCCAAGCGGAGCCATCTCTCGGGTCGAGCCTGGAATTGTTTTGGACTGCGTCATATACGAAAAGCTGCTGCGCTCGAGCGTGCTCCTTGGAGTGAGCACTTTTGCGCTGCGCTGGATGAGGAGGAGGAGGAGGAGGAGGAAGAGGAGGAGGAAGAGCAGGAGCAGGAGGAGGAGGAGGAGGAGGAGAAGGAGGAGGAGGAGGACCCATTACATGTGACGACAACAAAAAAAGAACACACGACGGTCGGCCCGCCGCGAAGCAAAGGCCACTCTTGCCTGTAGGGTCACCCTCGCGCGTGGGCCGCCTCCCTGACTCCGGATCCGCCCTACTTTGGGGAAATTCGTAAGTGGAACTTGGAATTTCCGCCTTACTTTTCAAGCCCCGCTGATGCCAATTTCCGCCCTACTTTTCTGTTGCTGTTTCTGTGGATTTCCGCCCTATTTTATGTTGGGTGCAGCAATTTCCGCCCTACTTGTTCGGCCTCTTATAGGTGGATTTCCGACGCAATTTTAAGTTGGAAAAAAAGCCAAAGTCGGGCGGAACCGGAGTCAGGGCTCTGTCAGCAGCCGGCGTCTCGCTCCGGCGGGTGTCCGCGGCCTCTCCGGCGGGCTCCCCTCGTCTCGGAGAGGTCGACGGACCTCCTGCCCCGACGCGCCGATGAGCGGATCGCGGCCGTGTTCGGTTCGCGAGGGGGCGCCGCGGCCGGCACTTCTGCGGGTCCAGGTCCATCGGTTTCGGCGTCGAGCCGGCGGACCTCGTGGCCCTCACGTTCCTTGTCGATGGCGCCCTCCTCCTCCTCCTCCTCCTTCTTCTCCTCCTGCTCTTCCTCCCCCTCCTCTTCCTCGTCCTCGTCCTCATCGTCGTGGTCGACGTCGTCGTCCGCCTCCTCCGTTCGGTGGTTTGTCCACCGCCGATTGTCGGGCAGGACGAAGCGGGAGGGTGAGCGGGGAAGGGGGGACTTGCGGATAATCTGCTGCGTGCGGGTGGCGCGGCCGGGCATTTTACCGTTGACCCGTTGACAGCAATTTTCTGCATTGCCCCCTTTCGCCCCCGCCCCAACTCGACGACGACGACAGTAGTCATTGCATTGCAGGACCGTTCGCCCTCAGTTGCTCGCACGTCGATCGGCACGCACGTCCCAAGCCCTCGATACCCGCCTTCTTCGTAATCGATCCTGCAGTGCCGTTTTTAATGCATGATCCGCGTGCGCATCATGTACCAATAATGCGGGGATTTAGTATTAAAAACAACGATGAGTTCATGCATAAATTTATTGTTCATAAACTAGTCATGACTTAAACATCCCATATGTTTGAAAATCCTATGTATTAGAAGCTGCCCTGTACCCACACGGGGGACACATGGCATGTCTTCCTCATTCGCGACGCGCAGTTGGCACAGCCTCTTCTAAGACAGGGAGAGGAGGAGGGAGACAGGACACGCGGCAGATATCGCGAGGAGGAAAGGAAAGAGCACGGGCAGGGCAGGGAGGGACGGCAGAGGGAAACAGTTAGTGAACACCCCCCCCCTGCCCCCCAAGTTCAAAGTTGGCACGCGCGGGGGAGACAGCGGTCGAGGCGCAGCTCGTCAGATCCACCGCCAGCTCTGAACACGGGGGAGGGGGAGGCGTTAACACAGACGAATGTGGCGTGAGTGTTCGCCTGTTTTGTCCGAGGCCTGGAGTGAAGGGGCAGGAGGGAGGGAGAAGAACAGGCCTCGGCAAAAAAATAGCGAGCATTCATGCCACATTCATCTGTGAACGCCTCCCCCTCCCCCCAATGTCCAAAGTCGGCGGTGGGTCTGATGAGTTGCACCTCGACCGCAGCCTCCCCCGCGCGTGCCAAGCTCGAGCTTGGGGGGCAGGGGGGGGGTGCTCACTAATTCTTTCCCTCTGCCGGATGGAACGCGAGGGGGAGGGGGAGGCGTTTACACAGATGAATGTGGCGTGAGTGTTCGCCATTTTTGTCCGAGGCCTGAAGTGAAGGGGCAGGAGGGAGGGAGAAGGACAGGCCTCGGAAAAAAATAGCGAACACTCATGCCACATTCATCTGTGAACGCCTCCCTCTCCCCCCAAGGTTCAAAGTCGGCGGTGGGTCTGATGAGTTGCACCTCGACCGCAGCCTCCCCCGCGCGTGCCAAGCTCGAGCTTGGGGGGCAGGGGGGGGGTGCTCACTAATTCTTTCCCTCTGCCGGATGGAACGCGAGGGGGAGGGGGAGGCGTTTACACAGATGAATGTGGCGTGAGTGTTCGCCATTTTTGTCCGAGGCCTGGAGTGAAGGGGCAGGAGGGAGGGAGAAGGACAGGCCTCGGAAAAAAATAGCGAACACTCATGCCACATTCATCTGTGAACGCCTCCCTCTCCCCCCAAGGTTCAAAGTCGGCGGTGGGTCTGATGAGTTGCACCTCGACCGCAGCCTCCCCCGCGCGTGCCAAGCTCGAGCTTGGGGGGCAGGGGGGGGTGCTCACTAATTCTTTCCCTCTGCCGGATGGAACGCGAGGGGGAGGGGGAGGCGTTTACACAGATGAATGTGGCGTGAGTGTTCGCCATTTTTGTCCGAGGCCTGGAGTGAAGGGGCAGGAGGGAGGGAGAAGGAGGGAGCGCGAGAGAGAGAGAGAGAGACGCGCAGGGGGGGGCGAGGAGCCCGAGGGGCGAGGAGCCCGAGGCGGGTCGGCCGGGCGCACCCGGCCGGGCGGGGGGCGGGTCGGGGGGGCCCGGGCGGCCGAGGTCGAGCGGGCGGGTCGCGGAGGGGCCAGCCCCGCACGGGTCGCGAGGAGGTCTCGGGCGACAGCGCGAGTTCCAGGTACAGTGCCGTGTTTGATATACATGCTCCGCGTGCGGAGCATGTATTAAAAATGCAGGGATGGAGTATTCGAAAACGATGAGTTCATGCATACATTTATTCATAAATGAACCATGCAATAAAAAATACAATGTTTTTTAAGACATGTATTAAAAACTGCCCTGTAAGTGTTGAGGAAGTCCACAGATCGAGCAACGGCGAAGCGTCCCGGCTGGCCTATGGGCCCAGCAAGGAACGTTCCAAGACATTTCTGTGTGGTTTGCACGAAATGTTCTTAGAACATTCCTGGCTGAGTCTGTCTTTGTTCAAAAAACATCGGGCGTATGTTCTAAGAACATTGTTTTTGTTCTAAGAACATTTTTCGGTTCTGCGAACATTCCGTGGTAGGACTATGGGAATGCCGGGACGGTCGGTCCCTGCCCAAACAGAGAGAGAGAGATAGAGTGAGATTCCTGGGTGTGGAGGGCACGGCGTTTCAGTAGTTGCCGAGGAAGGGCCACAAGAGAGCGCAGTTCCTGCTTAAAACTGTGAGGAGGTCCCACGCGAGAGCGGGATGAAGTATCCAGCGGGAACCTCTGTTGTAGTAGTTCGGGGGCCAGCGCCACAACGTTGAGACCCAAGCATTTCCGATGCAAGTGTTCCGACGGCTGGACCCCACATGAGAATCTTCTCGATCAGTCTGGATGCCATCCTCTTCGCCGCTCTTGCGGCAGCGGAAGCCCTCTTCCTGTCTCCTCACTGCGCCGTTCGCTTTGTCGCCCACGTCGCAGGCCTTCCCCCCCCCCCCGGCTCCCTCCGTTGCCCCGTCCTCGCCCTCCTGCCTGTTCTCCGCCACCTCCCCCAGATTCTGGCTGCTCTCTGCTGCCCTCTGCTGCTCTCTGCTGCTCTCTGCCGCTCTTTTTGCTGCTCTCTCTCTGCCGCGCTCTGCTGCTCTCCACTGGCGGGCGTCTGCTGGGCTCCGCTCTTTGCTCCGCCGTGCTCTGCTGCGGCCTCTGCCGGTCCCTGCCGCTCTCTGCCTGCCTCTGCTGGTCTCTGCTGCTCCCTGCCGGCCTCTGCTGGTCTCCGCTGCTCTGTGCTGCTCTCTGTTGCTGCCTCTGCTGCTATCGGGCGCTGCTTTCTGCCGGTGTCTGTTGCACTCTGCTGCCCTCTGCTGGTCCTGCTCGAGGCCTCCCCACGATTCGCTCACAGACGAAGCCCTCCGCTCGAGACATCCTCACGGTCTGCCACCTTGGGCTGCTCAGGTGCTATGCTTGGTATTACGCCGATGACCCGCTCTGGTTCAGTCAGTCACAAGCCAGGCGCCACGCGACGGCGCATCGGCATGGAATCGACGTGAGCACGATTGACTCACGGACAAGAATCGCGGCAATTATCGCGCGACAGCCTGTGTGCTTGTATAAACTCATACAAGACCGCTCTGGTTAAACACACATATATATATATATATATATATATATATAGATCTATTCATTCAAGTGTGGGCCCCATTGGGAAGGGGGCTCCCGCTCGAGACTTCTCCGCGATTCACATGCAGACGAAGCCTCCCGCTCGAGGCATCCTCACGCTCTGCCCCCCCCCTGGGGGTGCCGAAGCGCAGTGCGCCTGCCGCAATGACGCCGGCGGCCCGCTCGGACTGCAGGCATCGAGCGGGGACCCCGTGGGGAGGGAGCTCCCGCTCGAGACTTTTGCCGCTGTTAACTCACAAACGGGGCTCCCGCTCTAGACATCCTCGTGTGCCGATGATGATGATACTGCTGCTGCTGCTGCTGATGATGCTGATGCTGATGCTGCTGCTGCTGCTGCTGCTGATGATAATGCTGATGATAATGCTGATGATGATGATGATGATGATGATGATGATGATGATGATGGTGGTGGTGGTGGTGGTGATGATGATGATGATGATGATTATAATGATGCTGTTGATGATCGTGAGATGCTCAAGCGTTAACCCTGCTGCAAGGAGCCAGCGGCCCGCTCGGATGGAACACAACATGGCGCGGGGGCACGCGAGGATTCAGTCGGGCGTGTCCCTCTACAGGAGGACTGTTCCAAAATAGTCAAAGCATAGTCTGGGGTCTATTTTTTTAAAAATATGTTCTAACCATTTGGGGGTATTTTGGGGGCATTTTTTAAATTTTTCGTCCAAAATCCCCCTGTAGGGGGACAGGCCCGACTTAACACAAGGAGGGTGCTCCCGCTCGAGACGCTCTCGCGACGCACTCGCCGACGAAGCCCCCGCTCGAGGCGTCCTCACGTCTGCCTCCGTTGGGTGCTCAAGTGCCACGCCTGCCGCAGTAGGCAAAGGACCTGCTCGAAGTGATAACGTGAAGTGCGGGCTCCATGAGGAGAAGCTCCCGCTCGAGACGTTCTCGCGATTCACTCGCCGACGAGGCTCCCGCTCGAAACACAGGGTGTGAGCCCTGGCAGAGGCACTTCAGTTGAAAAACACAAGGGGCACGGAATGGGGGGATCGACAGTCAGTTTTTTAGAAATGAGAGTACAAGGAAGCCGACGACAACGACGACGACGAGATCGTTGGTAGTGGCGACCGCGTCGACGACGACGACGAAGACGACGACGACGAGGACGACCACCTATCAAAAATCTGCCCCCCGGTCTTTCCTGCGGTACGTTTCGATGTGATTTTCGAGGAGATTCTCGCCGAAAGCGCAGGAAATCGCCCCAAACTTACGCCCTCGATCCTCGGTCGTGGAAGTTCGATCCTCGACGACGACGTCGGCGGTGGCGACCACAACGACGACGGCGACGAGAACCTCCAGGAGCATCCGAGAAATGTCCGGTAGCCTCGGGGAACCGTTGACGACGGCGACGGCCCCGGTGTCGACGACGGCCATTGACGCCGAAGCAGGAATATCGCGCTATCGGAGGTCAGCTGATGCCCTCCGATCCGCTCTGGCCGAACCACGGTTGGGAGCAATGTGGAGCCGACTCTCCCTTCCCGCCCTCCGCTGATTCGGCGTGGGAGCTACTTGTAAGTCTGGCCTGTCCCTCAACAGGAGGAATACTCAGAAGTGGTCAGAAAGCAGTCTGGGGACGATGTTTAAAACATGTTTTTGATTATTTTGGGGTATTTTGGGGGTTTTCTTGTTTCGCCCAGAATCCGCCCGTAGGGGGGCATGCCCGACCTCAAGCTGCTTGGGCCCTCCCCCGAGCGCAGCTCTTTCATCTCGGGTCGCTTTCTGGGCCATCTTCGACCACGGCGCCCATCGAGGACACCCCGATGCCGAAGATCGGGGGGCGGACAGGGAGGGGTGCGATGACGAGGCGGTGGGCATCCCCGCTGGCTTGGCATCGCTCGGACGTGTGCATTTTTCCTTCGGCGAGGACCATCGAGGAGCATCCTTGATCAATTGGCGAAGAAACCACGCACGAAACCGAAAAGAACACACGGAATGGACGTCCGAGCGATGGCCAGCTGGGGTCCTGAAGGCTCCCCGGACTTCCTGGCCCCCGCTTCTGCGTTCTATGCGTGCCCGGGTCTGCCCCTCGTCCCCGCGCACGCCTCGGGCGATGATGTGTGGATTTCTCTCCTGGACGCCGCCCTATTGGACCCCCCAGACAGGTGCCGAAGGGAGCGTAGACCCTCTCCCGGGGTGCATCCCGGCCAGAAGTGACAAGAAATTCCGCCGTGGCGACGAGGAGGCCCAGACAGAAGTAGGAATATGCAAAACGCACAATATCGTGAGTCGAAGACGACGAAGAAGCTTCGTCCTGACGTCACACCGACAAGCCTCGTCAAAAACAAACAGAAGACTTCTGAATTCGGTGATTGTGGGGTCTGTGCTACTCCAATGCTGACGGATGCATGTTGGCTGGGACGCGGTGTTGTCCAAAAACCGACCCCGCCCTCAGCACTGAAGAACGCGCTTTCTGACAAGCGCCCGAAAGCATCGTGCTCCATGATTTCAAGTTCCATTTCTGTCTATTTTTGACAAGGCTTGTAGGATAGATCGCCGCAAGGCGTGCTGGAACGCTCTCGGAGCGTTCCAGAGCGTTCCAGAACGGCCGAGGCGCCCGATACATTCTTCGGAACCGCCCGATCTCAGAGGTCCCCGATGTGTCTTGGTCCGATGCTGCTCCGTTCTTGCCTCCGCGTTGATCGGGGGAACGCACGACTCGAGTTCGCCGGAGCTCTGGTTTGTCGACGCTTGTTGGCGGGCCCGCCGGAAGCTTGCGGCGGAAGTTCGCGTCAAATGTCAGACCGGGTCTCGCTGGTTTCTCGACTGCCCCGTGAGGCCCGCCCGTGCCCCCCGAACCCGAGTCTTACGCGCCCCCGGCTTAGGCCGAGGAGGGCCAGACACTTCCGCTCCCCGCCGATGTCGTCCGGTGCGTCGGGGGCCTCGCCGCCAGAAGCGCCGAGGGAGGAGGAGGAGGAGGAGGAGGAGGAGGAGGAGGAGGAGGAGGAGGAGGAGGAGGAGGGGGAGGGGGGGGAGGGGGAGGGGGGGGGGGGGGGGGGGGGGGGGGGGGGGGGGGGGGGGGTGGGGAGGGGGGAGGCGCCGAGGGAGGGGCACGCCGCAGGAGCAGGAGGCCGTGGACGCCACGGAGCGGGAGGCGGCCAGCAGCTTTCGCCGTGATGGCGAAGGAGTCCTCGCGGGGGGCGGTGCGGGCGGGGTCTCCACCAGGGGGGCCTCCCTCCTCCTCCTCCTCCTCCTCCTGCCTCCTCCTCCTCTCCTCCTCCTCCTCCTCCCCCTCCTCCTCCTCCTCCTCCCTCCTCCGCCCCTCCTCCTCCTCCTCCGCCTCCTCCTCCTCCTCCTCCCCCTCCTCCTCCTCCTCCTCCTCCTCCTCCTCCTCCTCCTCCTCCTCCTCCTCCTCCTCCTCCTCCCCTCCTCCTCCTCTCCTCCTCCTCCTTCTCCTCCTGCCTCCTCCCCCCCCCCCTCCCCCTCCTCCTCCTCCTCCTCCTCCTCCTCCTCCTCCGCCTCCTCCTCCTCCCGACTTCGCAGCCGCCGCACGTGGGTTGATGCTCCCACCTCAAGTGGCGTGGGAAGTGCACGCCAGACGCTGCGAAGGCGTCGGGGCCGAAAGTGCCACCGGATCCGTCCGCAGAGGTATACAGGGCGGAAATGGATATCAAAGGAGCTTGAGAAGTATGGCGGGTGTTTTGCGAAATCGCCGGAAGTACGGCGGATCTCGAGTCAGGGGGGGGGTCACCACCTCCTCCTCCTCCTCCTCCTCCTCCTCCTCCTTCTCCTTCTCCTCCTCCTCCTCCTCCTCCAGGAGGTCGAGGATCTAGCGGGAGGGAGGGTCGAGTATCGATCAGATTTGGAACGGCTTGGGGCGTCTTCGAGACTCGTGAGGGGTCCCCACGGGGAGTCCACGGGGGGGTCCAGCGAGGGCGAGGGAGCCTTCTTGTTTCGGGGAGGGGCGTCGTGACCCAGGCGCAACCTTCAGGAGGGGACAGGCTCCGGGAGAGACCGGCTTTAAGCCGGGCTTGTCTCTCTACAGGAGGAATGCTCAAACATAGGAAACAACAGTCCGGGGACGATGTTTTGACTATCCTTGGCTGTTTTGGAATCTGGTTCGGCTATTTTCTATGTTTCGTCCGCAGTCCCCCTGTGGGGGGGGGACGCGCCCGACTTGGGACTTGCTCGAGGCTCGAGGCTCCGCGTTCCGGCCTCGGGGTGCGGTCCAGCAGCTGCGCCGCGCCGAGGGCGTCCCGCCGTCTGCCGCCGCCAGGGCCGCGGCGTGGCCCGAACGCCATGGGCGACGCTCGGGGGGAGCAGGTGCACGGGGGAGTCAGGCAGTCAGTCAAGCCTGGCGCTCGCGCGGCGCACTGGCACAGAAAAGTTTGTGTACAGAGCAGTGCAGAAGCCATGCAGCCGTGGCACGGCTCTTCTTGGGCACCACTGCCGCCACTGAGCCGGATTTTCGGACGGCCGTGTGGGCAGAAGCGTGCGCCATTGTTGTTGCCGGAAGGGCGTGTGGGCGGAAGGGCGCGTGGGCAGAAGCGCAGAAAAACGTGCGCAGAAGGGGAGGGAGTGTGATCGATTTGTCATGCGTCGTCTTGCCGATCGGCGCGGGCCCCTCCCCCGCTCCCTCCTCCCCCGCCCCCTGGAGTGGATCCTGGCTGTCTCTTGACGCCCGTTGCGAGCGGCCGGAACCTCTCCCCCAGAGGACGCACGGCCCCACGCAGTCGCACGAAGCAGAGGGCGGGAGCCGGATTTGCGGCGGGCGTGTCCCTCTACAGGAGGAATATGCAATAATAGTTGAAAAGCTCGGCATCGCTCGGACGTGTGCATTTTTTCCCGGCGAGAACCATCGAGGACCATCCTGGAGCATCGAGCTAAAAAAAACACGCACGAAACTGAAAAATATACGGGAAATGGACGTCCGAGCGACAGCAAGAAAGTCGTCTGGGGACGATTTTGCTTTAAATATGTTGGAGTATCTTTTGATTCTTTGGACTATTTTTGTTTGTCGTCCAGAATCCGCCTGTAATTAGGAGGACGCGCCCGACCTAAAGCCAGGTCCCCCCTTTTCGCCCCCCCCCCCTTGCCGCCCAGTGTCGGAACGCCGATTTATTTTAGTATTTCGTTTTAAAGAAAAAACACGCTCACACGGTCGACCACCTCTCTACAGGAGTCCGCACGGGCGGCTCCCCGTGTGCGGGTTCGCCCTCGGCGGCCTCTCGCCGACCTGTCGGCCCGCCATGTGCCGTTAAGTCGGGCCTGTCCCTCTACAGGAGAAATATTCAGACATAGTTTTTGAAATAGTCTGGGGATGAATTTCTGAGTATTGTTTATCATGTTGGGATATTTTGGGAGTATGTTTTTCATTTGTTGTCCAAAACCCCTCTGTAAGAGGACATGCCCGACCTAAACGTGTCGCCGATTCCAGTCGGCGGCGCGCCCAGGGGGGAAGTGAGAAGGGGCGGGACTTCTCGGAATGCTCGGGAAGTCCCCAAGCCCTCTGCGAAGTTTTCTGAGCCTTCCCCGGAGACACAGGCAACTCTTGAGAGGGCGCGAGTGCTCCTGAGAAGTCCCGCCGCCTCCTGCGAAGGCCTTTTCCGTCTCATTGCCCCCCCCCCACCCTCGCTCGCCGCCGATTGCAGGTCTATGTTCTCCCCCCCTGTGGCGCCCACCACGGCGGTGAGTCCCCAGTCTCTGTCTTGATGCTGCTCCTCTCGCCTGCTTTAGCTTTCGCCACGTGTATGTCACGGATGCCTTTGTGGCATGACCCGAAGGGTACTCTACAGTCGAGTTCGATTAGTGTTAAGTCGTGCTTGTCCCTCTACAGGAGGAAAATTCAAAAGTAGTCAAACAAGTAGCCTGGAGACGTTTTTTTTTTTTTTGCATAATTTTAAACCGTTTGGGATTTGTTGCTACTATTTGTTATTGTTCGTCCAAAATCCCCCTGCAGGAGGACAGGCCCGACTTAAGATTCGTGGGTCCACGCTGCCAAATCAAGGGTACTCTTGCGTCCTGTGGTCTGCGCCCCCTGCATGTTACATTCGTGTGGCAGTGCGGCCCGTGGAAGGGTCCTGGGTCCTCCCGCGCGTCCTCTCCAATCAAGCTCCACTGTGCGCGCTGGGCTCCAGAATTCCAGGATCACTGGGGGGAGGAAGAGGATGAGGAGGAAGAGGAGGAGGAGGAGGATGAGGAGGAGGAGGAGGAGGAGGAGGAGGATGGGGAGGGGAAAGGAGGAGGAGGAGGAGGAGGAGGAGCGAGGGGAGGTCGATGCTTCCCCCCCCTGAGCCGCTCCTCGCCTCGCGCGTGGGCAGGCTGGGCGCGTCGGGGGGCTCGCGGCCGACAGGCAGTGCAGCCTCGAGCTCGCGGGGCTGGCTGCGGAGCTCGCAGAACGTTTGCCGCACTCCACCGCCACCACCACCACCACCACCACCACCACCACCACCACCACCACCACCCCAACGAGCAAGAAGGACAACAATAGGGGACCACATGCGAACCCCACCCTCCCCCTCAGAGATCGTGGGGGGTAGGGGTAGGGTTCGCATGTGGCCCCCTGAACAAGGCAGAGGGAGCAGGACGGTCACCCCTTCACCTCCCCCTCTCCGCCGTGGCGCGGACCGGAGCGCGCCCAGAGTAGAGTCTTCGCCGCCGTCGTTGCTGTTGCCCCAAGGGCTCTTCGACGGTCTTCGGAGGCTGCCCGAGGCTTCCAGAGGTCTCCGTCGTCGATGTCGTCGACAGTGTTCGGAGGCTAACCGAGGAAGAGGACTACAATGCCGACCGCAGAACAGATGGTGCTACGACCTTGCAGACACGGTTTCCAAGATACGCCAGAGGTTGATTCAGCATCCCTGGAGACAACGACATCCATCATCTGCAAGAAGGTCTCGTCTAGAACACGCACCGAGCGTTGCGCCACTATGTGCCCATCCTTGCAGTTGGGACAGGCTTCGCTGTATTCGGATGCAACTCCTGGGAGGTCAAATTCTGATCTTGCCTGGTCCGAAAGCCGGTTCAATCTGGATTAATCCTGCTTAATCCGGCTTAATCCCGCTTAATCCCGCTTAGTCCGGTTTAGTCCCGCTGAGTCCGAGGCCCACTCTAGAACATTTCTGGCTGGGACTGTCGTCTTTCAAAACGCATCGGATTTATGTTCTAAGAACATTGTTTTTGTTCTCAGAACATTTAGGGGTTCTGAGAGAATTTCGTGTCAGGCCTAGAGGAATGCCTGGACGGTCGGTCCCTGCTCAAGTCATCATTGCCACCGTCATCGTCATCACTATACGGCCACGGCGCTGAAGTAAGGACCGCTTTGGGCTCGGAGATTCCTCGGTGCTCCTCCTGTCCTTCCGTGGCTGCTCCTCGATCTCTCCTCGTGCACGCAGGCGGCTCTGGGCCCCAGAGGGGCTTCGTTCCTCATTTGGCGTTCCTTCTGGTAGTACCTTGACTGGAAGCTCCACCGCCATCACCATCGCGGGCATGATCGCGTTTCGTTGTCGTTCTGCAGCGAATGCGGAGCGAAGAGAGAGAGAGAGGGAACGCAAGCACAACACGAGAACGAACAGCACCGTGTAGGTCGAGCCCTTTCGTCGGCAGAATCGCAGTACTGACAGTACAGGGTCCGGCTTGCCTAAGGAACATTTGCTTTTCAAAAGGGGCTCGGCCGTTCCTTTGGTCTGCACGCGTTCCGCTACCTTTTTTGGCGGCGAGCCCCCCGGTGTTCCGTCGGACTTCCTAGACTTACTTGGGGAAAAAAGTGGTTTCGCTCCTCATTTACCGTTCCTTGGGTCAGGCCGAATACTGTGTGGGGGCAGGCGGGATGCTTACTCGAGCCCTGGGAGGCAGCCGCGCGCAGAGGCCCACTCAGGAGTTGCGCCTCGCAGCTTCCAGCGCGCAGCCTGTGATGGGCCTGTTTTCCACCACCACCACCATAAGTTGGAGGGGGAGGGGGTCCTCCTCGTCATCCTCCTCGTCCTCCTCCTCGTCCTCCTCCTCTTTCCCCCCTCCAACTTATGGTGGTGGTGGTGGAAAACAGGCCCATCAGCCTGCACACCCGCATGAACGCCCCGGGGCTCAGTGGCCGCCGCCAGGAGACCCAGGAGAACGAGGACCACATGTGGCAGGAGATCACCGAGTGGGTCAAGCTTAAGGCCAAGCTGTCGGTGCGCGTCAACATCGACAAGGACGCACCGTTACCCCCCCCCTCCTCCTCCTCCTCCTCCTCCTCCTCCTCCTCCTCCTCCTCCTCCTCCTCCTCCTCCTCCTCCTCCTCCTCCTCCTCCTCCTCCTCTCCTCCTCCTCCTCCTCCCCCTCCCCCCTCCTCCTCCCCCTCCCCCTCCTCCTCCTCCTCCCCCTCCCCTTCCCTCCTCCTCCTCCTCCTCCTCCTCCTCCTCCTCCTCCTCCTCCCCCTCCTCCTCCTCCTCCTTCTCCTCCTCCTCCTCCTCCGCCTCCCGGGAGGAAGCGGCACCAACAGCGCTGCCCGTCCCTCGTCGCCACGGTTGGAGATCCGCCTCGGGTCCGGCTGCGCTAGCGGGACGGCCAGCCTGCTGAATTGGCGCGGGCAGTCTTTCTGCATGGCGTTTCGGGCCATCGTTCCCGTTGGCTCTCTTCTCTCTTCTCAAAGACTCGGGCCGGACGAAAGGGGGGGATTGGGAAAGGGGGGGTTACGAATTTTGCTGCATGCAGCTGGTTTCGGCCTCACCGAGGGGCCCATTCCTCGATACATAGCCGCCTCCGGCGCTGGGAGGCGCTGGGAAAATCAGCTACGTGAGCTGATTCTCAACCCCCCCCTTTGCTATCCCCCCCTTTCGCCAGACCCGAAAGACACTCCAGGAGAGGTCTGTGGAGTATAGTGGTATCGGCATGTTCTTGTTCTCCGAGCCTCGACTCCCCCATGCCTAGCCAAACCCCTTTGGCATCGCGAGAAGCATCGCCCCCGATGTTTTCGGACAACTTTCAGGCTCCTGGGGGGGCCCTTACGTGGCATTGGCACGTCCGTCAAACAAAGGATTCGCGTGACGAGACATCGGCCACTAGGATGGGATCGACCCCCAATGGCCCAATTTTTGCCAAACTTCGCGACGTGGAGCTCGAGGCTCACAGCACTACATGTGATGTGTCTCATGTTCTGAGCGTGCCCCTCTCCTGTCGCCATTCTCCGCAGCCGCTCTCTTCTTGTTCATTGCTTGTCTGGTGTGTAAATTAACTCGGCCGCGGCCCAGAGTGGGCAGCGCACGCTGGACAGAGCTGACAGCACATTCCCAAGCGCCCCGAGGATGGTGCCCGACAACTTCCTCCCTCCTCCCCCCCTCCCTCCCTCATGCCGGCATTATCCCACAACGGGCCAGACTGAGATCAGCCAAAGTCCTCTTCTTTTCGAGTGAGTTTGCGTAGTTTTCCGCGGAGCTCAGAGACGCGAGTTAGGTCGACTGCAAGTCTGTGCGTTTGAAGGCTTTGGGCTTGTCCATTGTTCCGCGCTGTCATCGATTGCTGACCCATCGCTGCCATCAGTCACTGGGCGCCCTCCGCCACTCGCAAAATGCCTCCTCGCAAGCGTCCAGACAGATAAAATGCATTCCTCTGTGTAACGTGCCGTGACTCCCCCGCGGCGGATCCGGGCCGTTTGCGAGTGGCCATTCTGCGAGCAGGGGAGCGCGCTCGTCGAGTCAGACCGAGGAGGCAAACCGAGGGGGGGGGAGGAGGAGGAGGAGGAGGAGGAGGAGGAGGAGAGGAGGAGGAGGAGGAGGAGGGAGGAGGAGGAGGAGGAGGAGGAAGGAGGGAAGGAGAGAGGAGGGAGGAGGAGGAGGAGGAGGAGGAGAGGAGACAGGGAACAGCCGGGATCGCAGCCGCTCCGCGCCACCTCTTGGAGGGTTTTTGCCTCCCCGCGGCCTCTCCACGCGGGGGGGGGGGGATATCTGCCTCGGCTGCCCCTCCCGGCCCCTTTCAGCGTGCTGCTGTTGCTCGGGAGCCTTGCGGTACGGGGGCCAGTGCCAACGGGGGTCAGTCAGAGAGCGCCCGATCTTGCAGGATCCTCCTCCTCCCCCCCCCCCTCCCCCTCCTCCTCCTCCTCCAGCTCCTCCTCCTCCTCCTCCTCCTCCGCCTCCTCCTCCTCCTCACCTGCAGTGCCAGGGTCGCATTGACCCGGGTTTGGGCGCAGGATCCTGCACGATGTTGCGGGATCTTTCGCACTGACCGTGGTTTTTGGGTGCAGGATTTTGCAGGGTTTGAAAGGTATGATTGACCCGGGTCTGGATTGACATGGGTCAGAAGATCACCGAGTTGCTGTATGACAGGCAGGGCGCTGAGATAAGGACCACGTTGGGCACAGGAGGAGGGGCTCTGGCTTTCGGGGCCCTTCCTTAGATCATTCGATCCGTGCACAGCTTCTGTATATAGCAGGGCGACGGCTGCACCGATAGGTTATGCTGAAGTGATGCTTCAAGGGCGCAGCAGAGAACAAGTTAAGAATAACGGTCAGCCTGAACATGAATTGTCGGTTGCCCGCACTTTATGTTGATTTTGTTTTAATATGGCACAGTGTGGTTATCCTCTGGATGATGCCTCGAAGGATGATTTGGTGCTGCGTCGTCTTCCCTCTGCAGGATGAGTGGTTCCTTGAAACAGTTGCGAGATGGCCAGAACGATACGGCATCGGCGTTCGAGCACAAGTAAGTTTCATGTCATTGTGCCATGGGGTCTTCTAGACTCTGGACGAGGGCTCATGCATCAGCGACTGATACGGTGCTTGTGTAATTAAGTATCGCGGCCATGCGATTTCTCTCTCTCTCTCTCTCTATATATATATGTGTGTGTGTGTGTGTGCGTGTGCACCAGCGCACACGTACAAACTTGTATGACAGCCACGCAAGATCTCACATGATTTTCGATGACGGCGGCGGCCTGTCTGAAGAAAGGTCGCGATGTGGTATCAAGATGTGTTTCGTGGAAGGTGCATCCTCTTTTTTGGCATGGAGATGCGCCATGCGGTCCAGGCATCCAAAGGTATGCCATCGAGGGAGCGCTGCTGTGTGTGGTGCGGGCAAATTTGCTGCCGCAAGGAGACGAAGACCCAGCGCACAGAGAACTTCGAGTCGATCCAGGCCCACTGGGTGAAACACCAGGAGCATGATGAGGACGAGGAGGTGGGACATCCAGACTTCCGATGCCCTGTTTTTGTCAATAGCGGGGTCACTGGACCTCTGGGACCCGTCCCGTTGCATCATTTTTCCAGACTGGACTGTCTGATTGTCCCGGAGCCCGAACGCAGCCTTGCTCAGGGAATGGTCCCCAAGGGCGTCCGCGGTTCGGTCGGTTCGGCTGCGTCGCAGTCAGTCGCCCTCGGTCGGTTCGGTTCGGATCGGCTGTTGCGTCGTTGCTGCGTCACTGCGCTCGTCTGCGTTGCATGTGGCCTCTGTCGGTTGTCGCCGTGGACGGCCTCGGTCCTGAGCGGGGCAGGAGCTCGCTCGCGGATCTTGCAAGGGGCCTGCTCGTAGCTGTCGCGGTCGAAGGGGGGGGAGGCGTGTGAGGTTGAGCGTGTTGGTGGGTGTCGAGGGCGAGGGGGTGAGACTGAACCGAGTTCGGAAGCTGGAGCATACACATTACCAGTGGCGGGCTTTTTTCAATCCCAGACCTTTTTGAGGGTCGGGGACGACGTCGGGGTGGTGTGGTGTATACTTGTTGTCCCATTTCCCGGGGGGGACATCAAAAGATGTATATACCAGGATCCGCTCTCCTGTGCGCATTTCAGTGCGGGGCCGGAAAAAGCGTCGGTGTATAGAGTTCGGCTCCTTACGAGTAGTCAATGTTTGGGGTCTCGGGTCCACGTCGTCTTCGGTAAGTCATGCTGTAGACATTGAAGAAGAAGGCCCGCCGATGGTTTGCCGGAGCCCAGGTGGGCTCGAGCCCTGCGCACTTGCAATGGAATCTCGCGCGGTCTCGATCGTAGGTGTTCGTTGCGATGCGTGAGTGCACCGCGAGTAGAATCGGCAGATAGTATTATGCCCCCCCATACACAGGCAAGCCTACAGACAGAGTGTGGCCGAGAGGTCTCGGTGGCGCAGCCCTTTTTGGTCGAGGAAGCGCCCCCTCTATCATTTTTCGAACCTTCAAAGTGCCATTCTGCCATGGCTGGCTCTGCAAGCGCGTGCGTGTAGCTGTCACTAAGCGCCAAGCCGATGCTTCCTGCGTGGCCGTCTGCCGTAATTTTCTCTCCACGTTTCTGGCCTCCCGCTGCGCTTCCTTCGTGCTTGCGCGGTCTTGATCCGTTTGCCGCCCGCGCGTCTCTCATCTGCATTTCCGCCGCAGGGGCGCCAACCCAAACATCCGACGAAAGGTTTTTCCCCAACCATCCTGTGGTGTTGGGTCCTCGTTTTGAAGAGACAGCGCCCCGCGTCCCACCTCTCCTCCTCCTTCTCCTCCTCCTTCTCCTCCTCCTCCTCCTCCTCCTCCTCCTCCTCCTCCTTCTCCTCCTCCTCCTCCTCCACCACCTCCTCCTCCTCCTCCTCCCTCCTCCCCCGCACCGCACCCATTTCGGCATACCCCTCACACGTTCTGTGGCCCCATAAGGAGCTCCACTGAAGGCCCAAGAGGCAAGGTTCGCATGGCGGCCCCGCCCCATTTCGGCGCACCCCTCACACGCTTCGTGGCCCCGTAGGGAACCCCACCGAAGGCCCCAGTGTCAAAGCTCGCATGGCAGCCCCGCCCCATGTCGGCGCACCCCTCATACGTTTCGTGGCCCCATAGGGAGCCCCACCGAAGGCCCCAGTGTCAAAGTTCGCATGGCGGCCCCGCCCCATTTCGGCGGACCCCTCACACGTTTCGTGGCCTCATGAGGAGCCCCACCCAAGGCCCGAGGGGCAAAGTTCGCATGGCGGCCCCGCCCCATTTCGGCGCACCCATCACACGCTTCGTGGCCCCATGGGGAGCTCCACCGAAGGCCCGAGTGGCAAAGTTCGCATGGCGGCCCCGCTCCATTTCGGCACACCCCTCACATGTTTCGTGGCCCCACAGGGAGCTCCATCGAAGGCCTCAATGGCAAAGTTGGTATGGCGCCATAGCACCAATTTCGGCACACCCCTCACGCGCTTCGTGGCCCCACAGGGAGCTCCACCGAAGGCGGGGCTCACAACTGCGGCACTTACCCACAATAGCATATGGTTGGGTCCTTCGCCAGGCTATTCTGTTTGTTGCGAGTCGCGGCCCCAGAGCTCCACGACCCCTTCCCGGATCCTTCTTTGGTTGCCCTGGGGCCCGGTAAAGGGGCCTCGGAGGCCGAGATCGAGGAGCAACACCAGGACTGAACCGTTCCTATCGTCAGAGATCCGGGGACACCTCGCACGCGGTGCACCGGGGCCCTATAGGGGGGCGCTGGTGGGCGCCCCGACGTGTCGCGCGCGGAGGTGGCTGAGCTGTCGGCCGTGCTTTTTGGGGGGCTGCTGCTGCCGGCCCCATCGCGCGTGGGTCGGCCGGGCGCGCCGGGGTGGGGCTGCGCATGGGGATGGGGTTGTGGATGCCACGGCAATGGACACCCAAACAGTGCTATCATTGAATCTGGAATGTGTTTCAAATGTCGGAAAGAAAGGTTCTAAACATGTTTGACCCATGTTTTTTACATGCTTACATCATGTTTAACACTTGTTTTAGACATCTGGAAATTATTTGGCAGCGTGCTCCCTCTCCATTGATCGTCCTCCACGAGGATCGGGCGAATGGGGCTCGAAGGCTGAAGGTGCGGCGAGCAGCACGGTCGAGGCGAGGCGGCAGACCTGAACCAGTAGGGATTTGGCAGTGGGAATTTGGAGGGCGCAAGCCACCGAAGGCCCATGGGCGCGGAGGGGGAAGGTGGAGAGAGGCGCGGGCAGTGGGAAGAGAGGGAGAGGGGGAAAGCGGGCAGAGGGGAAGGTAGAGGCAGCTTGGGCGAGAGGAGGGGGCAGTGGGAAGAGAGGGAGAGGGGGAAAGCGGGCAGAGGGGGAGGGTAGAGGCAGCTTGGGCGAGGTTTGCAGCGCCACGTGTTCTGCAGCTGTCGAGACTCCTCCCTTGGTTGCTGCGACAGTTCGCTCCCCGGCAAAGCGTACCAGGAAGCTGGCTGCACATGCTGCAGCTGGCCTGGGCCGGAGCTGGACGCACCGCACGGCCGGCTGTCCCCTCCGGCGCTCGGCCACTCTGCGGCCAGGTGTGCCAGGCTTCCGCATGCGCGTCCAGCGCATGTAATCTTACGTCGGGTTTGTCCCTCTACAGGGGGAATATTCAAAAATAGTAAAACAAAAAAAAAGTCTGGGGACTATGTTTTTTACTATTTGTTTACCTTGTTGGGTTTTGTTTTGGTTGTATGTTTTATTTTTCGTCGAAAATCCCCCTGTAGGGGGGCACGCCCGACTTAAACGTAATCTGGAGGCTCCGAGTAGGAATCCAGCCACGTGCACTTCTGGTTCCCTGGTGGTCTACGAACGGCATGGCTCGCAACTGTGCGACCGCGCGGTGCGGCAGCGCCTCGCCGCCGCTCCAGCGCCTGGCCCGGGGCGCTGCCCAAGGGCGGGCCCTGCTCTGCCCAGCCGGCTTCGACACGGCGGGGCATGCACGTGCCTTGGCGGGGATCCGTGCAGGGGCCCCGCCTGCGATGAATCAGTGAGGCTGGTCTCTCTTGCTGCGCCTCCTCCTCCTCCTCCTCCTCCTCCTCCTCCTCCTCCTCCTCCTCCTCCTCCTCCTCCTCCTCCTCCTCCCCCTCCTCCTCCTCCTCCTCCTCCTCCTCCTCCTCCTCCTCCGCCCCTCCTCCTCCTCCTCCTCCTCCGCACTCCTCCTCCTCCTCCTCCGCACTCCTCCTCCTCCTCCTCCTCCTCCTCCTCCTCCTCCTCCCTCCTCCTCCTCCTCCTCCTCCTCTCCTCCTCCTCCTCCTCGCCCCTCCTCCTCCTCCTCCTCCTCTCTCCTTCGCACTCCTCCTCCTCCTCCTCCTCCTCCTCCTCCTCCTCCTCCTCCTCGGCGGGCGGCGGCGGAAGCAACGGCGAGGGCGGATCTGCCGGCGGAGGGTCCGCGGAAGGGGGCGGAGGCAGGGGAGGGAGGGCGGGAGTCGGGGGAAGGCGGTGGCGGTGGGCGCTCCTCCTCCTCCCCCTCCTCCTCCTTCCCCTCCTCCTCCTCTTCCTCCCCCTCCTCCTCCTCCACCTCCTCCTCCTCCTCCTCCTCCTCCTCCTCCTCCTCCTCCTCCTCCTCCCCCTCCTCCTCCTCCTCCTCCTCCTCCTCCTCCTCCTCCTCCCCCTCCTCCTCGGCGGGCGGCGGCGGAAGCAAGGCGCCTGCGGCTCTGCCGGCGGAGGGTCCGCGGAAGGGGGCGGAGGCAGGGGAGGGGAGGCGGGAGTCGGGGGAAGGCGGCGGCGGTGGGCGCTGCCTCCAGGAGGCGTCGGCCGCTGTGGCCTCTCGGCCTGCCGCTCCGCGCCCGTTGCCCGTTTCAGGGACTCGTTTCGGATTGGAGACGCGCCGCGTCGTTTTCACGGTTGTGCTGGAGCCCCCGCTGAACTTCCGAGGCAATGAGAGTCGCGTTGAAAAAAGGAGGTGGAGGAGGGAAGGCGGGAGTCGGGGGAAGGCGGTGGCTCGACGAGCCGAAATCCTTCACATCAGTAATTTTGGGTCTCGGAGCCCACAGGGCGGTTTTTCATGTTTTCCATTCGACGTTCCATGAAGCCCGATGTCATTCCGAGGCCGCGCGTCGAACGTTTTCGATGGCGCGTCGCGTTATGCGATGTCACGTGCGTTGGGGTCGTCAAAGGCTTGCGTGCTTGTTGCGGATCGGTTGATGTGGGCTGGGGTTTCTCAGGATTGTACATTTGCTTTGCGCTGGGGCGGTTTCGACCCCCATTCCTGGCTGATCCACCCAGCGGGTAACGTCGCAGGAAGAATTCGATCATTTCGTTCGTAGTGCCAGCGATGCTGTCGCGGACGTTGACCGCGCCACGGGGGGGGGTCGTCCAGAAATTTCCTACCATATTGCAGTGTTGGTTCTTCGTTTTGAAGAGACACCGCCCCGCGTCATTCCTTCCGGCCCCCTCCCTCGTCCTCCCTCTTCGCGTATCTGCCCCTGCTATCCGCGTGTCTCCGTCGTCATCGTCCATCGTCATCGTCGCCATCACCATCATCATCAGCATCATCAGCATTCTCGCCGTCTCCATCATCAATACCACCACCGTCCTCATCAACATCATCAAAACACCCCCTTGTTTCCCCGCGTCTCTGCTTCGCCACATCCCCCGCAAGTCTCGTGGCCTTGTGAGGTGTTCCACCGAAGGCCCCATCGGCAGGGTCCTTAGTGCGCCGCCAGCCCATGTCGGCACGCCCCTCAGACGCTTCGTGTCCCCATGAGGAGCTCATCGGAGGTCCCGGCGGCAAGGTCCACATGTTGTCGCCCAGGCCACATTGATGACACCCTCAAACATTTCGTGCCCCGAGAGGCAGCTCCACCAACAAAAAGGTCCCAGCGGCAGGTTTCCCAGGCCGCCGCCCAGCATATTTCGGCATACGTTTCACACGCTTCGTGGCCCCACGGGGAGCTACACCGACGGCCCCACAGGCAGGGCCCACAGGCCGCCGCCCAGCCCATTCCGTCATACGCTCACAAGCTTCGTGGCCCCATTGGGGAGCACCCCCGATGGCCCAAGCGACAGGGTCCACATGCCGTCGCCCAGCCCATGTCGTCCACGAGTGGCGCCCAGCACGGCTCCAAGAGCGCCCCAAGAGGCGCCGAGTAAGTTGCACCCTCATGCAAATAGTTTTTGTCACTTGTGGGGGTCCTCTTGGGGCCCTCTTGGAGCATTCTTGGGGCCCTCTGGGAGCGTTCTTGGGGCCTTCCCGGGGCCCCAGTGGGCCCTCGGAGGGCCCCAAGAACGTTCCCCGAGGGCCCCAAGAGGGACCCCCCAAAGTGGTACAAAGAATTCGCGCGAACGTGCAATCTGTTGTAGGCCTTTCGGGGCCCTCTGGGAGCTCTCTTGGGGCCCCCATTGGTGGCGCCTTGGGGCCTTGGGATGGCTCCAAGAGGCTTCGGGATTGCCCCAGACCGCCACAAGACAGCTCCGAGACGGCCGTCGAGCACCACGGGTGAAAGCAAGTGAGGCTAGGGAACAGGGCCTCTGGTAAGCCGCCACTGCGCCCCCTGGACTACCCAGACAGCGAGGGGACCTGAAACGCCCTGGGGCTCCAGGGGCCCCAGATTAGTGAAGTGAAGGTTTTTGCCATGCAAGCACCCCGAAATTCTTCACTTCACTAAACCGGACCCAGGACGAACTCGCTACGCTCCAGTCCCGCGGGAGATCCAAGACTCCCGCCGCCGCCCGGGGACGTTGCTGCATTGCGGTGCTCTGGTCACTGTTAATGGCTTCCGCGGGCTGCAGCGGCTCACTTCCATGACTACCCCGACTCACGAATCCAGTGGTTGGTCTGGCTCTATGGGTTGGTTTCGTTGTGTCGGTTGATTTTATGCTTGGTTGGCGGTCGGTGGATTTCGCGTTGTTCATTGGTGTCGTGAAGTGATTTGTCGTTTGGTTGGTCAGTGCCGTTTTGTTGATTCGTGCCGTTTTGTTGGTTGGTGTCGTTTCGTTGGTTGGTGTCGTTTTGTTGCTTGGTGTCGTTTTGTTGCTTGGTGTCCTTTTGTTGGCCGGTGTCGATTTGTTGGTTTGTTGGTTGGTGTCGGTTTGTTGGTTGGTGTCGTTTTGTTGCTTGGCGTCGTCCTGGCGGCGTGGCCGATAATCGGCGGCCTGCAATGGCGCCAGGATTTGTTTCGGGCCAGCCTTGATCGCCCTCATCATTCTCATATTCGTCAGCGTCAGCACTCGTCGCCCCCATCCGCGCACACATGCGGCCCTGGTACGGCTCTTACGCGGCCCTGCGAAGGCCTTCACTGTGCTCCCCAAAGCTTTCCGAGGGGCCCCCCAGAGGCCCCAAGAGGGCACTGGAAATTGTCGCTTCCAACTCCGCCAGGCGGAGGTCAACAAGGGTCTCACTGGTGCACTTCCAGGAATCGTCGTTCGATCCTCTTGGGGCCCTCCTGGGGCCTTCTGGAGCCGTCCTGGAAGCTCCGAGCGGCTCCATGAAGGCGCCGGGCGATATCGCTTCCAATTCCGCCAGGTGGAGTTAGACCAGGGGCTCACTGAGGCCCCTTTTTGCGCCCTCCTCTGCCTTTGAAAAAGCCCCGATGGGGTTCTTCAGTGCTGTCTTAGGGCCCCTAAGAGGCCTCCAGTAGGGTATTGAAGTTATCGCTTCCAACTCCGCCACGCGGAGTTGAACCCAGGGCGGCTCTCTATGGCCCTTTCGGGGCCTTCTTAGAGCTTTTCTGAGGCCCTAAGTGGGCCCTGGGAGGTGTCATTTTCACGGGCGTTGAAAGTGACACCGCGGAGGGCCCTCTTGGGCCCTTCTTGGGGCCTCTCTTGGGTCCCTCTGGGAGCCCTCTTGGTGCCGCCCTGGGGCCTTCTCGGGGCCTTCTTGGAGCCTTTCTGGTGCTCTTTAAGTGGGCCCTGGGAGGTGTCACTTTCACGGGCGCTGAAAGTGACACATCGAAGGGCCCGCTTTCCCTCGTAGCGCTGCCCGTGGCCGGGGCATTGTGCAGCGCATCCCTCGTCGAACGTATTTTGTCGGACGCGTGGTCGAATTCCGCCAGTTCGGTCGAGATGGTGGTCAAGCGGTTCGGTTGCAATGTAGCCATGCGGATCTGAGCTTACCATTTCTTGCCATTTTGGCGGGGATCGCAGGAGCGTTTGTGTTGTGATCAACTGTGCTCGATATATCCAGCGGCAGCGTTTCATCCCCATATATTATTTTGGAAAAAGTCAGCAGGGGCTAAATTGCTGATGTGAAGCAACATAGGTCTCGTAGTGGCGGTGGGCGTTCCTTCCAGGAGGCGTCGGCGTGTTTCTCAAAGTAGGCGTGCCTACAGGAGTCCTTGGACAATCCATATAGAGAGCTGGTCCACTGTTCCCCCCTCTGTTTGTCCACTGCGGTCGTCTGATTCTGCACATGGCGTCCTCTGCTGTCCGCACGGCTTCCTCTTCTAATTACCCACACGGTTTCCTGTGTTATTTCAATGGCTTCCTGTGGCTATTCCAATGGTGTTCCAACAGTCGTCAAATGCAGAAGTAAAGTAGAGCATATTAGAGTAGAGAGTAGGGCAGAGTGGGGCATGTCAGTAGACCGTCTCATATCAGTCGAGCAGAGCATGATAGAGCAGAGCCGAGTCTAGTAGAGTGAGTCGAGTAGAGCGGAATAGAGGAGAGTAGAGTAGAGTAGAGTAGAGTAGAGTAGGGGTAGCGTTGGAGCAGAGTAGAGTAGAGTAGGGTAAGGTAGATGGTAGAGCAGAGTCGGGTAACGTATTAGAGTAGTGGAGTGTAGAGAAGTGTAGCGCATAGGAAGGTCGAAGAAGAGACGGTATGGCCGAGTAGTGTGTAGTATAAGTAGATCACAGCAGGAGCAGAGTAGAGCAGAGCAGAGTAGAGAAGGGTAGGGTGGCATAGGGTAGGGTAAGGGTAGAGTATAACATGGTAGAATCGAGCAAACCAGAGTGGAGTGGGGTAGATGGTCGGGTAGAGTCTGGTATGCTATAGTGTACTAGAGTAGAGTACAGTAGAGCATAATAAAACAGAGTGGAGTACATTCGAGAAGAATAGAGAAGAGTTGGTTTGGGCCGAGTATAGTAGAGAGTAGAGTTTGGATATGCGCAGGACTGGAGTGGAGTAGAGCAGCCTAAGATGGGGAGGGTATGGTACTGTAGAGTAGGGGATCGAGTAGAGCAGAGTAGAGTATCATATAGTATAGAAGGGTAGATGGTAGAGTAGGTTTCGGTATCATAGCCTAGCGTAGAGTCGAATCTAGGAAGGTAGCGGAGTAGAGTCCTCCCCAGTCCGGCGCAGTCTGCCCCAGTCCAATCTATCTCAGTCCATTCCAGTCCACCTCTCACCTCTGATCTGCTTGGAGTCTGCGCTGGCCGATATCTGGCCCAAGGCATGTGGAGTCGGCCACGCGAGTACTCCAGGGGCTACGACAGGGGGGGGGGGGGCCTGGCTCCCTCCGGGCGGGAAGCACCGACCCCTAATCGCCCATTCATCGCCCCTCCCGCCTGGGCTCCCCACCCCACCCGGGAACAGGGGCTTCGCGGCTTCGCAGCCGTGGGCCTATATACTTGGCATCGCTTGGACGGGTGTATCTTTCTTCGGCAAGATCCACCGAGGAGCCTTTTCATCTTACGAAACAATGCACGCACGACACCGGCAAATGCACGAGGAATGGACGTCCGAACGATGGCGAGTATACCGCCGATCCATCGCCGATAATTTCGCCGAGTCCGAGGCACCGCTCCCCCATGAGCAGGATCCCCTCCTATCGTTCCCCCTGAGCGCTTGTGTGCATTCGGATCCCCCTGCCTGGCCCTCGGCATCAAGTCCGCTCGGTGAGCCGCTATCCTGGGCAGAGTCCACGGCTTGTCGGAGAGAGCAGGAGGGGCGTCGAGGAGATCCATGAAGCAGAGCAAGGGGGCCTGCCTGGACTTGTCAGGGTACCAGTGCAACCAGACTTCCCCGCGCTGCATCGAAACGGAAGGATTTAGGTTTTTGTTTGACATCCTGGGCTCGCACCGTCGGCACCGACAACACCACGAGTCAGCATTAAGGCCCGGTCCCAGGGAAGTGGACTAAACATCCGGGTGTCCGCATTGTGGGACGAAAAACACGAAGTCGGAGACCGTGACAGGATTCTCCGAACGTTTGGGGACAGTGCCAAGCGGAAACTTCGTTCGAAATTGCTCGTTCCGAGAATGCCCGAGGGACCTCGAGAGGAGAGTACGGGGCATCGCAGTCGAAGATTGCCAAAGCGCTTTGATGACTGCACCCTGCTCGGGCCAAGCATTGATTTGACGATAGGCTCGGAGAAAGTCGCTGCACTGCCTGCGTCCCTTGTCGCATGTTGGCGTTCCCTGCAGGCGGTACATTGTATAATTCCCTTCTCCTCTCGCTCTCCTTCTTCTCCCCCGCCTCCTCCTTCTCCTCCTCCTCCTCCTCGTCCATTCCTTCTCATTATGAATAACTTCTCCTTGTCGCACCCCGAGGCCAATTTTTAGGGCGGGCCGGGCGTTTCGCTTGAGACTTTCTCATGTCTGGTTCTGAAGCTAAAAAATTGGCAACAGCTTCGCCGATGGAAGGCGGGTCGCTTTCAAAATGTGCCTCTCGCCTTCGCGCCGCGCACATTCGTCTTAAACACTTGCAGGAATTTCACGGAGTGAGGGCGAATGGTTTTCAAAATGTGGTTCTCGCCTTCGCGCCGCGCTTCCAGGGAACCTTCTGCTGAGGTTCACGGATTGAGGGCGAGTTGTTCTCAAAATGTGGTTTTCGCTTCAGCGCCGCGCACATTCATTTCAAAATTGTGCAGGGATTTCACGGATTGAGGGCGAGTGGTTTTCAAAATGTGGTCCTCGCTTAACGCCGCGCATTTTCGTTTTAAACATTTGCCAGAGCTTCGCGGATTGAGGGCGAGTGGTTTTCAACATGTGGTTCTCGCCCCAGCGCCGCGCACATTCGTATTAAAATTTGGAAAGAGTTTCACGGGTTCCCTCATGATCGTACCAGAAATGGTGTTTAGGACGGAGTCAGGCTTATGAGGGTGCACATCTGATGTTGATTCGCAGTATTCAAGTCCCAGGAATGGCGTTCTGGCACGATTCCGGGTCGTCAAGACGCAACAGTCAGGTTGATCCGTGCCGCTGGAATCTTGAGAACAATGCTTTGGCATGCTTCAGGGTCTTCAAATATTTGTCTTCCGAGGCAGTTCCCTCATGACAAATATAAGAAGCAATTGTAGGGGCCTATGAAGAGGGAGCTTGGAGGGAGGGTTTATTTCAGCATCGTTGATGCCTCTTGGGTTTACACTGGCCCCCCTCCTCCTTCTCCTCCTCCTCCTCCTCCTCCTCCCTCCCTCTGCACTGCCCGTTCTCGGCTGCGACCGCTTAGACTACCACCGCGATGTCTTAATCCCGGTGCGAATTGTTTTCTCCGACGAGCAGCGCGCGTGTCTCCAAGTACAGTCAATCCGTTTAGCAAGGATGAGCAATTTTCCTAGGTGACCCTTGCATCCTTCCCATTCGGCCCATTCCTTCAGCCCATCCCCATTCGAAAAAATGTCAACATGGGCGCCCCATCCCTTTGGCGCATCCTTTCGGCCCATCCCTGGGCGGTTTTTGGCCGTTTTCGACCTCCAGGAACCCTTGTCATGCTTCGAGAGCGGGAAAAAACGACCCGAGACGAAAAACAAGCCCTAGGGAAGTGGTCTAGAATTCCAGGGCCCACGCATCGACAAAAATTGGAGCAGCCGGATGTCTGGGCATCCTCACATTGGACACATTCAGAATCGATGGGTTCGTTGCGCAGCACGTGCCTTCTCTGTTCAAGTGAACTTGCTCAGGCCAGGAGTTCTCTATTGCCGAGTTCGAATCGGGCACGGATCTATCAATATCTATCAATTCTCCGCGCTCGGCTTCTATCCAATTGTGCCGAGCTGTTTGGGAGGGAGGTGCGCTAAGAAACTATGTCTTGTTGCATCTTCCGTGCCGCTGCTCTCTCATTAGCGTCCTTCCTCTCCTCTCCACGCCGCTCCCGGAGGGCCAGATCTCCACCCTGCACGAGGAGTGCGACGATCTACTTTCCAAGTTCGACCAGAGGGTCAAAGCCAGGACGGGCCGTCGGCTTTTGCGTGCACATGTCTGCCTTGTGCTTCACCTTCTCCTCTCTCAACCCAACATTCTGTAGCAGCAGCAGCAGCAGCAGGGGGCGCCTGTGCAGTCGCTGAGGATGGCCGTTTCCCACACCCCTCCCCAGGAGGACCTAGACTTCCAACGTATTGAAACAAGGGCCTCGTTGGGCCCAAAAGCCGTCACACAACGACTCAATATTACAAAGCAGGCCCAGGGGATTTGAAAGGGTCCGAATTTCCAGGGATGCCGCTTTGGCGAAATGCTACGTGTATGTCTTAATGGCCTTCGGCCCATCCCGCCAGTGGAGGCCTCTATGATGCCTCTTGGGAAGCCTCTGTGGAGCCTCTTGCAGGCAGCATTGGAGCCTCCCGGGGCTCGCTTGGGAAGCCTCAGCGGAGCCTCTTGGAGGCAGGCAGTATTGAAGCCTCTTGGGGCTTGCTTAGGGGGCCTCTTCTGATCTCTGTTGTGTCTCTTGGTGGCTTCTTGGGGTCTCTTGGGGGCTTCTTGGGGTACTGATGGTGGTCTCGCGAGGTTCTCTTGGTGCGGAAAGCTCGAAGTGTCAGTTGGAGTTCGCTCTTTTGGGCTCCTCTTGGGGTTCTCTTGGGGTCGTCTTGGGCCGCCTTGGGCGCCTCTGGAGCTGTCTTGGGGCATTCTCGGGGCGCTTGGGGGTTATCTTTGGGGCGGCTTGGGCTGGTTTGGGGCGGTCGTGGGGACCTTTTGGACTGCCTCGGAGCGCCGGGGAGGCGAAAAGGCGGAAGCGCGAACATGATTGCGCATTTTCAAAAACATTATGGATGTTGCCACTTTTGGGCTTTCCTGGGGCTTTCTTTGGAGTGCTCTTGGAGGAGGCCTCTTCGGGGCCTCTTGGGGACCTCCTGGGGGCTTCCTGGGGCTTCCTGGGGCCTCTTGGGAGCCTCTTCGGGTCTCTTGGGGCCTCTTGGAGGTCTCTTGGGGCCTCTTGGAGGTCTCTTGGGATCTTCTGGGGGCCTCTTGGGGCCGTCTTGAGACTCTCTTGGGCCGTCTTGGGGCCCTCTTGGACTCTCTTGGGGCCCCCTTGGGCCGTCTTGGAGCCGTTTTTGGAGCCTCTTGGGGCGAACTTGGGGGCCTCTTGGGCTGATCTTCGGGGCAACCTGGGCCTGCCTGGACGCTGTGAAAGCCCAAGAGGCGAATGTAGTAATAATCAGCTGTTTCCTTCGAACGTTTGACGAGTTGTGCTTCTGGGAGTCATTATGGGGGAGCTCTTGGGCCCTCCTGGGGCGTCTTGTGGGCCTCTTGGGCCGTCTTGTGGCCACAGTGGGCCGTCTAGAAGCTGTCTTGGACCGCTCCTGGAAGCTCCTGGCAGCCCCCGGGAATCCCTGGGAATTTCAGGAAAAGCGGGGGTCTGGGCCCTGACGAACGTTTCACCCCCTCTACCCCTCAGGCCTGCAGGGCTGCATGCGCCTTGGGGCACTCCACTACGTGCTGAAGGCATGCTGGTGTATGCACGTATGCATGCATGCATGCATGCATGCATGTATGCATGTATGCATGCATGCATGTATGCATGTATGTAGGTAGGTAGATAGGTAGGTCGGTAGGTAGGTAGGTAGGTATGTATGCATGCATGCATGCATGTATGCGTGCGTGCGTGCTTACATATATACATGCATACATACATACACACATACATACATACATACATACATGCATGCATGCATACATACATACATGCATGCATACATACATACACACATACATACATACATACATGCATACCTATACGCATACACACATACATACATACATACATACAAACACACATACACACATACATACATACATACATACATACATACATACATACATACATACGTACGTACGTACGTACATACATACATACATACATACATACATGCATACATGCATACATGCATACATGCATACATGCATACATGCATACATGCATCCATACATACATCACTACGTACGTACGTACTTGCGTGCATGCATACATACATACATACATACATATGTACATGCAACTATGTGCATCCATATGTGTGCTAACATGTATGTCACAAATGTGTGCATCGGGTATGCGTTTGTCTGAGTACCTCAGACCTGAATCTATACATATGTGTGTATCCATGTACGCAGTCTTCTTCTCAACCGTGCTCGTCCTGCATCGTGGCTCGTCACCCCCTCGGCGAGGCTGGTCTCGCAGTCTGGGAGGGTGGGGCTGTCCCGAGAGGTGGACTCCCTGGGCAGGCAGTTGCCCATTCGGCCCGGCGGCGCTGGCACGGGGGCGGCAAGGTTGGCCGAGGGCACCCCTTTCGCAGACGCCTGACTGTTAAGTCGGGCCTGTCCCCCTACAGGGGGATTCTCTACGACAAATTATAAATACCCCAAAAACAACCAAAAAAATAGTACAAAAATAGTCGGGGGACTATTTTTTGAGTATTGTTTGACCTTTGGGAGGCATTTTTGGAGCATTTTTTATTTTTCGTCGAGAATTCCCCTGTAGAGGGACACGCCCGACATAACCCTACTGCTCTCCGAGCCCAGAGATCCGACGCTCCAACAAAAATTGGAGCGGGCGATTCTTGACCGTTTTCGGCCTCCCGGAGCCCTATCCGGGCCTCGGGAGCGTCAAACAACGACTCGGGACGGTGTCCCAGAGTTCCAGGGCCCACACATGGAAAAATTTGGGGCGGCGGGATGTTTGGGAGAGGCTTGCTCCAAGAAGGGGCCACGGTCCTTCTGAGAAGACCCCTTGCCTTCTTGCTCACGGGGCCGCACCCCCCCTCGCCACGCCCGTTCCTGCGCGCCGCCAACTGGTGGGCCTCGAGGACAGACCTTCGAGTGATGCCTCGCGCGAGGCGCCCGAGCAGACAGTTCGCTCGCTCTTCGGGGTGGGGTGTCGGCGGGGTGGGGGTGGGGCACGGGGCTGCCTACGGTTCGCTTCGATGCGATGTGGTTCCGTTGCCAGCTGGGGCCCCGAGCCCACTCCGCCTCGGCCCGAGGAGCTGCTTCGGCCGGGGCCGGCTGGAGCCGGGCGAGGCGATCCGATCTCGGTTCGAGCTGGAGCGCTTCGCGGGCGGCCCGATCCGTGTCTCACGCAGGGGCGCGGCGTCCTGGCCTGCCTAGGGCCCGCTTCTTTGCTCAGAGCGTGACTTACCTACCCCGCTTTCGCTTCCAGGCAAAACCAAGCCATACCACGCGCCTCCTCGTCAAGCGGCCTGACCAGTACAGGCTGCAATTTGGCATCGTTTGGTATCTCCTGGAAGCGAGGGTGGTCAAAAGCGAGGTAGGTTTGTTGTTTGCCCTATTTATTGCTTGGGGCATAGCGGGCGTCATGGCCCCCGCTCCCCCCCCCCTATGACGTAACGCCCCCCCCCCCCCCCCCCAGTGCGCTCCGGGCACTGCCGCCGTGCGCATTGGGATCCGTTTAGGAATCCGCATAGGTGTCTGGTCCGTAGTCGTCGTCGTCGTCGTCGTCGTCGTCGTCAGCGTCGTCGTCGTCGTCGACATCGTCGTCGTCGCTCATCGTCGTCGTGCGCGCGGACGCGGCTGGAGCTTGTTTTCAGTCCAGGCCGATGACGACAATCATCTGGGGGGGAGGGGGTCGATGACGTCACGTTTCGCGCCGGCGGCGTCTGGGAATGCTTAGGAATGACGGAAGACGGGTAGCACTGGCATGTAGGTGGTGATCTGCACCACAATGTCTGTGTACATCACAGTGCCCGCGTGCATCACAGCGCTTGTGTACACCACACCGCCTATGTACACCACAGCAGCCGCGTGCAACACAGCGTCAGTTTGTGCCACCGTGCGCGCGGGCACAACAGCTCCTGCGTACCACAGCGCCTGCGTACACCACATCAGCCGTGTGCAACACAGCACCAGTGTACACCACAATGCCTGCGTTCATTGCAATGCCTATGTTCGCCACGGCGCCTGTGTGCACCACATCAGAGATGCAGCACAGCACCACTGTTGTGTATAGAATGTTAGAAGGAATCCTTGTGACAAAATGGAGCGCTTGTGGATTCCAGAGAAAACAATGGAAAAGGAATCCTTATGGACAGAGGAGCGCCGCTGGAATCTACGAGTCCTCCCGGGTCCGCCCGCATCACCCTAACTCCTCCCATTTGCGTCCAGGAGGCTCCAGCTAAATTGGCCGTCCCAGAACCAAGTGTACCGATTCAATCGACCATTTTGCGGTGCACGCTGAGATGCGCACGTGCGCCGTGGCGCCAAGCCGCACGACAGGGGGTAAGGAAAAAGGGGAAGGAAAGGAAGAGGAAGTGGAAGAGGAGGGAGGAGGGAATAACGTCGCATTCGGTTATCAAAACTTTCCTGGCGAGGCGTTCAGTTGTCCGCAGCAGATCCTCACGTACATGCTCCTTCTACCTGTCCTATGCAATCAGGCGCTGTGGTGAACACCGGCGCTGCGTTGCACGCGGATGCTGTGGTGTAAACAGGCGTTGTGGCGTGCACGGGCGCTGCTGCGGTGCACGCGAGCACTTTGGTGTACACAGGCGCTGTATTGCACATGGTTGCTGCGGTGTATGTACACCGGCGCCGTTGTGTTCCCAGGCATTGTGGTGTAGACAGGCGGTGCGTTGCACACGGCTGTTGCGGTGTACGCAGGCGCTGTGGTGTACACGCGCGCTGTGGTGCACGCGAGCGTTGTTGTGTACACAGGCGCAGTGGGGCAGATCGCCACCTACATGCTGCTCGCGTCGTTGTCGTCGTCGTCGTCGCTCGTCGCTCGTCGCGTCGTGCGCACGGGCGCGGCTGTGGTGCCGGAGCCACACGGCGGGGGGGCGTTAAGTCATACGCCCCCAGCCTTCCCCCCCCATGACTCCCGTCATCGCCCAACATACAGAGGGCGCTCTTATTGATCCACCAAAGAGTGTTCTAAGAACCTTCTTGTTGTTTGCGCGAAATGTTCTTAGAGCGCTTCTGGCTGAGAGCGTCCTGTTTCGATACGTCGGGTCGATGTTCCGAGAGCGGTGCGTTTGTTCTCAGAACACGTCGGGGCTCCAATACAGCACGTTGTGGTTGGCCTAGGGCCTGGAGAAATGCCAGGAGAGTCGGTCGTTGGTCAAGTGTCCGATCCGATCCGGCTTCGCGATCCGATCTACGCCAGGCCCGGGAGCGTCGTGTGCAGCTCGCGTCGGGGCATGCCCGTAGGGCGTGCCGGGCGGCCGCCGGGAGTGTTGCCGTGGCCGGCCTGCTCCGTTCCTCCTCCTCCTCGTCCTCCTCCTCCTCCTCGTCCTCCTCCCTCTTCCTCCTCCCCCTCCTCCTCCTCCTCCTCCTCCTCGTCCTCCTCCTCCTCCTCCTCCTCCTCCTCCTCCTCCTCCTCCTCTTCGTCCTCTTCCTCCTCCTCCAGCCGTACTGGCACAGGCGAGTATCCTGTGCTTGCAAGCACGTATCTTCAGTGCGGCTCGTGCTTGCGGGCCAAGCTACAAAGATCGATCTGTCTGCATCGGCCGCCACCGCCCTCGGTGGCCGATGGTACCGCTGCCTCCCGACTCGCCAGATGTCCTGCGCGGCCCCAGGGGGCCCACGTGGGCTTGCGGCGCGTGCGGGATGGCGACCGCAAACTAGGCATGCCGTGTGCGGTGCGCTTGCGGGCGGGAGGCCCCTCCGCGCATCCGAAAGGCAGCCTGGGAGAACCATCGGAAGTGGGAGAAGGAGCATGCTGCCGATTGTCCAGGCGGGCGAGCAGGTAAGGGCAAGGGCAATGGGATGCAGCGCTTGGCTCCAGCGAGTATGGCGCCCGACCTCACCAAGCGCCTTGCCGAGATTGAGAAGTTGCTGCGCGGAGGAGTGCACCCTGCTCCCTCGAGCGCGGACAAGGGTAAGGAGGGGACCAGCACCAAGCCACCCTGGAAGCCTGGTGTCGAACCCCAGAAGGACACGAAGATCCAGGAGACGGACTCCGACGAGACAAAGAAGGCCAAGCTCGCCACCATGCTGGCGCGCTTCGAGGCCAGCTACAAGGCGGTCCCGCACGGCACCGACCACGACGGCCTGCGGGCCACCATCCAGGCCAAGATTGATGATGTGCGTGCGCAGCAGAAGGCGTTGCGGACCCCAGCCGTGGTGCACCGCCGCGCCACTGCTGACCTTCAGAAGGTCACCGCTGCGGTCACGAAGCTCGAAGCAGAGCTCACCGAGAAGCAGAAGCAACTGGAAGAGCTGCAAGAGACCATCGCCGCGAAGCGCGCCACGCTGGCAGCCAAGAAGGTTGAGGTCACGGTGCTCCAGACTGAGGTCAGCAACGCGGCGCAGCAGCTGGGTTCGGCCACGGCCAAGAAGGATCGCGAGGACGGCGACCCGCTCAACGTCAAGGCCGAGGACATCGAGGACGAGGAGGTGCGCAACCTGCTCGGCTCTTCGGCCTGGGCGAAGCTGCGCGAGCACCTCGCGGGCAAGATGCCCACGAGGGACGCGGCCATGCCCCCTGCTGATGCTCATGAAGCTGCTGCTGACGGCGATGCTGCTGGGCCTGGCGAACACAAGCGCACCTGGGATGAACTGGAAGAGTCCGAGCGGCAGCAGTTGTTCCAGGCCGCTCAGGCCAGCTCTGCGGAGTTCGAGAGGCTCCTCGGTGAAATGGCAGCCAAGAGGAGGAAGCGGTCCTGATGATCTTCCCCCACTCTCAGGGCTTCGGCTTCGCGGAGGCGCAGTGCGCCAGCCCGTTGCGCCCATGGCGCAGGGCACTTTCTTCATCGAGACCTTCAACGCTTCAGGAGGTCGCGATACGCTGAAGACCAGGCTCATGAAGTCCAAGGCGCTCATCCTCATGTGTCAGGAGATAGGCTACACTGAGGACACGCTAGAGGCGCTCCACACGTGGGCGCACAACAGGCAATGGAAATGTTCGGCCATCCCTGCACGGAGCACCGCTGGTTCTTTCCCCTCTGGCGGTGCAGCAGTGTTTGTGCGTGATGCTCTAGGCCTTCGGCACCCTGAGTACGGACAGTGTCTTTGGGAGCACAGGTTGCAGCAGGTCGTAATAGACATAGTTGGGTGGCCTCCGATTACGATATTTAACGTTTACATGAAAGACTCCATCGGCCCTGTCGGTATCAATGTCGAAATCTTGGCTACTGCAGGCAGGTTGATTGCTCAATGCTCGGGGCCAACGCTGATTGGTGGTGACTGGAACATGGCACCCATTGGTCTTGAGCAGTCTCTCTTTCCTCAGCAAGCCGACCTGGTCTTGGCCTATCCCAGCCACGTCACGTTCCGTGGAGGCACAGACACGAGCACGATAGACTTTTTCTGCCTGAATGATGCCATGGTTCGTGGGCATCGCGGTGTGCACTCAGTTATGTCGTGGCACAAGAAGGCGCATAGGCCAGTCCAGTTGCAGTTGGTTGACAACGGGGTCGAGGTTCAACACTATGTGTATTCTGTTTCATCCAAGCTGCCTGTTCTGCCGCCGCCTGGACCGTTGTCCAGACCGATCGACTGGGTGTTGCACTGCAAGCTTGCGGAGCGCACTATCGAGCTGGCGGCCGATCCCAGCAGCGACGTTGCGATGGTGTGGGCTCTGCTGACGCGTGTCCACGGCAAGTTTGCCGTGCCGCTTGCGGAGTACATCGCGCAGAGCACAGGGGTGGAGCTTCGTGAGCCAGGAGCATACGCCAGAAACCTAGAGCCCCGATGGGTCAACGTGACCTACCCGTCCAAAGATCTCAGCGACGTTCAGAGTATCGGACAGGCCTGGCAATGGCTACAGAACGCTCTTACCACGATCCAGATGTTGTACGCGAAGCCAGATTCAATGATGCAGTGCTCTGGAGAGATCGCGACGTCTGCCATCTCACCATACCCTGGGCAGGGACTGAACGCGAGGCTAGATGCAACGGTTGCCCAGGCCAGAGCGCTGGTCAACACGATTCCGATGGATCTGGATCAGATACAATATTTTGTCGATGATATTGCAGATGGTGTCGCCCTGGCGGTCAAGGGGCAGGAGAAGGACTCCAATGCTGCGTGGGCCGAGTGGCGTCGCATGGCGTCGAGCGGCGGGGCGCGGCCACTTCACCGCACCACGAAGGTCAAGACCATCCCCGCGCCTGCTGTGGCGATCGGGATCCAGGCTGGCGGCCCCGTCGCCGTCGTCGCTCAGGAGGTTGAGATGCACCGTCGTTTGTGGAAGGCTTCTGAGAAGGCGACGACGCCATGGATCCCTGACCGCTCTATGCGCCCACTACTTGAGCCTGATGATCTCAGGCGAGCAGCGCAGTCCTTCCCCGCTGGGACAGCGACGGGCTACGACACTTTCCACCCGCGGCACCTCATGCTGCTGGACGACGACGGCCTCCACACGCTGGCGCGGCTGCTCGCGGCGTCGGAGGCCATCGGCATGCTGCCCAAGCAGCTCTGCGGGATCCAGATGCCTTTGATGGGCAAGCCGACGGGTGGTCATCGTCTTGTGATATTGTATGCTGGCGTGTACCGTGTTTGGCAGAGAGCACGCGAGCCGATGGTAGCGCACATGCACGCGGCCCTCGACCGCAAGTATTGGGGTGCCAGTCGAGGACGTTCAGCCACGGATTGCGCATGGTTGCAGGCTGCTCGGTCTGGGAGCAACCAGGTTGCGCACAAGTACGGCGTACTCATAGTGGCGGACTGGGGCAAGTATTATGAGTCCATCCCGCTGCATGGGCTCAGGGTCAAGTTCCAGCGGCACG
>CAUYUJ010002165.1:65000-92547 GCA_963575745.1 Prorocentrum cordatum
CCCCCTCCTCCTCCCCCTCCTCCTCATCCTCCTCCAGTTCTATGATGCTCCGACCCACTTTCAGCCTTGACCACCAGAAAGAATTTCGAGCGCCATAAGAGTACACGACGACTCGAGGGTTTTCGCGTGGTTGTCCCTGGGAGACACTCGTCCGACACCGTTTCGACACCCTTTCGACACTCCGTCGACACTTTTTCGGGTGCTCGAAATGGTTTCTGGGATGTGGTCCCTCAGTGCGATGGGAGTAACATAAGCCCTGGGGGGGATCGCCCCAGGGTCCAGGGCCCGTTTCTCGCGGGACCCGCTCCCCCGATGTTGGATTTTTAAGTCGTGCCTGTCCCTCGACAGGAGGAATATTTGAAGACGGTTTTCTGAATTTGTTTGGGGGATTTGTTTCTACATCTTCTGATTAATTTGGGGGGTATGTCTTGACTATCTTGAATGTCTCGCCTGAGATACGCCTGTATGGGGGACATGCCCGACCTGATGCTACAGTCTCCCCAGATTAGTAGGTCGACCCTGCCAAATCAATGGGTACCCTCGTGTCCTGTGTCTCGCGACCCATGCTTCCTACATTCCTGTGGCAATGTGGCCCTCGGAAGGGTCTTGTGTCGTCTCGCGTGTCCTGCCCGATCAAAGCCGACTGCAGATTCCTTTCGGGAGTTCCTCGGGGCGGTGTCGCCGCCTCGGGGGCAGCGCCGGCGGGGGGAGCCTCGACCCCCCAAAGCGCCCACGCCTCTCGCCGATGGGGGCCTGGCCCTCCCCCCCGCCTCCTCCTCCTCCTCCTCCTCCTCCTCCTCCTCCTGCTGCGGTTGGGCCTCCTGCTTTCCTCAGGGCCTGGGGTCCCCGCACGGGGCCGGAGCCCCCCCCCCCCCCGCCCAGGAACACGCGGTTTCTCGGAAACTGGAACATGTACATTACCAGCGGCGGGTTGTGTTTTCAATCCCAGGACTTTTTGAGGGTCGGGAACGGCGTCGGGGTGGTGTGGTGTATACTTTTTCCCCCCGTTTTCCCAGGGGAGACAACGCAAAACGTATACACCAGGATCCCGTATACACCAGGATCCGCGTCCCTATGCGAATGTCAATGCGGGGCCAGAACAAGCGTCGGTGTATAGAGTTTGGCTCCTCAGGTTTCGGCATCGGCGACGCATGTCGCAGGCCAACAGGTTGACACCAGCACCAATATCGGCGGTGTGCCTCCAGCGAGGGACGAAGAGCCCGATGCCGGCAATGGTGGTAGTTAGTATTACGGCTGCCAGGGTGGCCGAAATATGACCACCAGAACCGACAGCTAGGATCGTGTTCCCCCTGGGGAAGCGGCCCCCCCGTGTTGGTGGCGGTGCCCATTCCCAGGCCTCCCAGCATGGCCGATCCCAGGTCAGCGCTCCCCCCTCGAGCCAGTCCCCCAGCCTCCCCCTCGGGTTCCTGAGCGCGTTCCGCCATGTCTGTGCCTTGGAGGCCTGCTTCTCTCTTCGTAGACACGGCTGGATCCGCCTCGAAATCCTGCTCAGGACACGTCGGGACGGGTCCAGGGGTCGACGTATTAACGCCTTGAGTCAGAGCTGCGTGCGCCGCAGACTTCATCTTCCCTCTTCTCGAGCGCAGGGACTTCGAGCTGAGCCAGCTGAAGGACGTTCTGGACATCCTGGCGGGCTCCTCCGTCGCGCCGCGGACAGGCCTCGGAAGGGGGGGGGGGCAATGGGCCAGATGGGCCGGCAGTGGAGGAAGGGAGGCGTATCGAACGAGAAGCGGACATCTGCACTCCGCGGCCACGCGCGCCACCGTCGCCCAGCCCGCCCACAGCCAGGCCGGAGGGGCCGGCAGTGGAGGAAGGAAGGCGTATCGAACGAGAAGCAGACCATCGGCGCTCCGCGGGCCACGCGCGCCTCCGTCTCCCGGCCCGCGCACGGCCAGGCCAGAGGGGCCGGCAGGGGAGGAAGGAAGGAAGGCGCACCGAACGAGAAGCAGACCATCGGTACTCCCCGGCCACGCTTGAGTCGGGCCTGTCCCTCTCTACAGGAGGAATATTCAAAAATAGTGTTAAGAATTAGTCGGGGGATGTTTTTTGATCATGTTTGACTGTTTAATTCAGCATTTGTCCCTACCTAGGCTCTGCCTAGAAAAGTTCTTACTGTGTTTTCTTAAAGGGCCGGGCAGTGGAAATCGCCCCGGGCGGTTCCCCCGGCATCCGCCCCGCGGTTCCCCCAGTTACGTCCCCTTAGCTTAGCGTTGCTTGTAGCATCTTAGCTTAGCTTATTTCATCTTAGCTTAGCGTAGCGTCGTCTTAGCCCAGGTTTATCTTAGTTTAGCTTACCTTCATCTTAGCTTCGCTGAGTTTTAGCATAGCAGAGCACAGCGTAGCATAGCATAGCGCAGCACAACATACCATAGCATAATCCAGCATAGCATAGCATAGCGCAGCACAGCATAGCATAGCATCGCATAGCGCAGCTTAGCATAGCATATCATAGCATAGCTTAGCATAGCATAGCGCAGCATGACATAGCATAGCACAGCATAGCAAAGCATAGCATAGCATAGCGCAGCATAGCATAGCATATCATAGCATAGCGCAGCATAGCATGGCATGGCATAGCATGGCATAGCATAGCAACTAATGCTGCTTTCCTGGGAGCCCCAACTTCTAGGTAGAGTCGCACTGGGGTAATTGCTGCATGTTCGGCTTGTTCCTACCAACATCCGCCTCTACGGGGACACGCCCGACCTAAGGCCACGCGCGCCTCCGTCGCCCGGCCCGCGCACGGCCCCGTGCCCCAGTGCCCCATGCCCCACGCCCGAGCTGCCCGCCTCCGTCCCCGCGCCCGAGGACGGCGGGCCTGCCCCCCACCCCGCGGGCCATCGGCAGGGGCCCTCTCGGCATCGCTCCTATTTGTGCATACTCACCCTCCTCACCCTCCTCCTCCTCCTCCTCCTCCTCCTCCTTCTCCTCCTCCTCCTCCTCCTTCTCCTCCTCCTCCCCCTCGTCGTCGTCCTCCTCCTCATCCTCCTCCTCCTCCTGCTCCTCCTCCTCCTCCTCACCCTACTCCTTCTCCTCACCCTCCTCCTCCGCCTTCCCCTCCTCCTCCTCGAATCCTCCTCCTCCTCCTCCTCCTCCTCCTCCTCCTCCTCATCCTCCTCCTCCCCATCCTCCTCCTCCTCCTCTGGGGTCCGCCTCCCTGCCCTGGACCCGTCTCTCGAGGAGGAGGCATCAACTCGGTTTCTTACTAAGCGTGGGGGGTACCCCCACGACGGGGGTCAGCCTCGCCGCGTCGTCGCGCCGCGACAGGGGTCGGAGCGCCTTCGGCGCGCGGTAGCTGCCCGCGACGGGGGTCGACGTGGGGCTGTCGGCGGGGGTGAGGCCCCCCCCCCCCCGACGCTTTTTAAGAAACTCGGAGTATGTTTCTCGGGGAGGGCCATCGGGGAGCTCAACGGATCATCTTACGATTAAGTCGGGCGTGTCCCTCTACAGGAGGAAAATGCAAAAATGGTAGAAACACATCAAGGGATGGTTGTTTGACTATTTCTGACTATGTTTGAGCGTTTTGGGGGGGTATGTTCTAAATGTTGTATCCACAGCCCCTCTGTAGGGGGACACGCCCGACCTAGTCTTGCGACGACATGCACGCACGACGTCGAGAAATCAACGGGGAAGGGACGTCCGAGCGACGGCAGGCCCAGGGGCCACCCCCTTGGACGACCTGCCTCGCGGGGCGCCCCGCCGCCGGCGGGCCCCGCTTCCCCCCCGAGGCCTCGAGGCCGCCTCCGCGGGCCTCGGCGCCGAGCGCGCGGCGGCCGAGCCTCTCCGCGGGCCCGGGCGCTCGGCTCTGGATCAGGAGGAGAAAAAACACACAGACACAATTAATCGTCGATTCCCAAGAAAATATGGGAAACTATGGGAAGTGGGTGGGAAGACAAAAGCCCAGAAACTATGGGTAGATATGGGGCATCCTTTTATTTGTGTGTATTTATTTGTGTGTCCCAGGGCCCCTTCACTGGAGCAGACCCGCTCGCCTCTCGCGGCCCGCGGCGGCGCCCCGCCGGGCAGCCCCGCGCGTGCGCTCGGCGCGTGGCGCCTGGGCGGTCCATGGCGCGAGGCCGGCCGCGCGCGGCGGGCGGGCTTCCCCCGCGGTGCCCGCGGGGGCGGCGGGGCGCGCCTCGCCGCGGCGCGCCTCGCCTCCCGCGCCCTGCCGCAGGGCCAATGCCTCCCCCCCACGGCCTCCCGTCGTCCTCCACTGCTCCTCCCGGCCCGCGCGGCCCTGCGCTGCCCCGCCTATCCCCTCGGGCACCCGAGACGGAGAAGCCCTGAGTCACCCCTCGGCTGCGGACGGATCGGCCCTCGGCCGCCGGCGGATCGCCCTCGGTGACGGCGGCGCCCTCCCCTCTCCCTCCGCCCGCCCCCCTCCTGCCGCCTCTTCCGCCCCCCTACCTCCTCCCTCCTCCCCTCCCTCCTCCCTCCTCCCCTCCCCTTCCCTCTCCCCTCCCCCCTTCTCGCCCCGCCTCCCCTCGGGCACCCCTCCCCCTCCCGTCCTCCGCCGAGTGCGGCGGGAGGGGGCGGTCAGCAGCAGGGGGGCCCCGACGGGGGAGGGGCATTACCAGCCTCGAGCGTATCCCTATCCCTAAGATTGACACGCCACAAGGCGATGACAGTCTTAGGGATCCGCCCTCAAAAAGTAGGGGCATCCCGAAGATTGGCATCGTGATGAGGAGGTGCCCAGCATAGGGATAGGGATATGTTCCAGGCTGGTAAGGGCAGGAGGAGGAGGACGGCGGCGGCGGCGACGACGAAGCCTCGGTCCTCGTTCTCCAGGGGGGAGGGGGTGGGCGGCGCGCTGCACGGAGGCAGAGCACCGCGACGAGCGGGAGGGAGGACAAGCAGGACGATGGCGAGGCGACGATGCCGACTGGGGTGGCGACGGTGGCGACGACGACAACAGCGGCGAGGGCGACGACGACGGCGAAGAGGACAACGCAGATATCCACGACGTCGTCGATGACGACGACGGCGATGGCGAAGACCACCTCGACGGTGGCGATGACGACGACGACGACGACGACGACGACGACGACGACGACGCACGACGACGACGACGACGCACGGCAACGACGACGACGACGACGAAGACGACGACGAAGAAGGCCCCCCGGCGGGAGGTCTCGCGCAGCAGCAGACCACCCTGATGAGCGGGGGGCTCGGTGCGGGTCTCCCGAACGGCCGCAGGCCGGAGATTCGAGTGCTGACCCGCACACAGTTGCGCGGTGCGGTGCGCCGCCGGTTCTGGCCTACCACGCTGTCTGCGCGACACGTCGTTTGAGACCAACAGTCGTCAAGCTCTCAACTTCTTCGCCACCAAAGATCGAAGAAGTACAGCTGCATAAAGGTAACATGTCCCAGGTCCGCGCAGGTTTCTTGAATCGGCAATGGCCCCGCTCTCCCTGGCGCGCGAAGCGCGCCGAAGGCGCCGCCAGGGGCTCCCATCCCCCACGCAAGACATCCGCGCGGACCTCCAAGCAAACATGTTTATGGTCATATTTGTGGGGTCACGATGTGGTAGATTATGCTTGTAACTTGTTCATGTACACATATACACCTGAACCTATGTATGTATATATATGTATGGATTGGACTATGTTTGTGCGAGATGTGTAAACTGCATACTTGTACTACTCTCTGTCTACGTGCTAGACTTGTGGCGCGCATCCAGGGGGGCGCGCCATGTTGCCCGTGTCGATGCAGACCAGCATGATGCCGACTCGCGTGCCCGTTGTTGCCCGATCCGACGCACGTTCCGATCCGATCCGATTTCCCGATTCCGTGCGGATCGATCTTCCAGCACGGGCACGCGTCTTCATCCCTCCGACGACGATGGCAACGACGACGACGACGACGCTCGACGACGAAGACGACGACGCACGACGACGACGACGACGACGACGCACGACGACGACGACGACGCACGACGACGACGCACGACGACGACGACGACGACGACGACGACGACGACGACGCACGACGACGACGACGACGACGACGACGACGACGACGACGACGACGACGACGACGACGACGACGACGACGCGCGGCGCGCGACGCGCGACGACGACGACGTCGACGACCACGACCATAGCGACGACGACCTCCCTGGGGAACTTCGAGATTCGAGCACCGAGGGTCCCAGGCCAACGCAGGCGGAGCCTCGGCCGGCCCTGCCGTCCCCCTCCCGCCGGAGGGGCCGCCGAGGCAAGCGCGAGCTGGCCCTCCTGAGCGGGCTCACCAACGAGGCGGCCTGACGGGCTCGCTCCGAGGCGGGGGGGTTCTCTCCGAGGGGCTTGGGCGACCCGTCTCCTCCTCCGCCGCCTCCTCCTCCATCTCCCCCCCCTCCTCCTCCCCCTCCTCCCCTCCTCCTCCTCCTCCTCCTCCTCCTCCTCCTCCTCCTCTTCTTCCATCTCCTCCCCCTCCTCCCTCCTCCTCCCTCCTCCTCCTCCTCCTCCTCCTCCTCCTCCTCCTCCACCACCTCCTCCCCCCTCCTCCTCCAACTCCTCCTCCATCTCCTCCTCCTCCTCCTCCTCCTCCTCCTCTCTCCTCCTCTCCTCCCTCCATCTCCTCCTCCTCCTCCTCCTTCCTCCAATCCTCCTCCTCCTCCTCCCTCTCCTCCTCCTCCTCCTCCTCCTCCTCCTCCTCCTCCTCCTCCTCCTCCTCCCTCCTCCTCACCCCTCACCCTCCTCCTCCATCTCCACCTCCACCTCCTCCTCCTCCTCCTCCTCCCTCCTCCTCCTCCTCCTCCTCCTCGTCCTCCTCCTCCTCCTTTTCGGGTCGCCTACGGCCCCGGGGGAAACCGTGCACTCCGAGGTGGTCGCCGCCCTCGCCAGCCAGAGGCCATGGCGGCGGTTGTGCGCGGTGCCGTGCTCGTGCCCAGGGCGCGAAAAAGACGCTCGCGTCCGCCGTCTCGGGGGCGGCGAGGGGTGGCGTGAGAACTGTCCAGGGGCGTTTCCTCCGTCGGGGGTGTCCAAGCGGGGGCGAGGACCAGGGTCGCTTGGAGATTGCCTGCAGCTACGCGTCGTCCAGAGCTGTCCAGGGGTGCCCAGATCGTCCAGCATGGCCGCCGGAAGCCAGAGCTCTGACCCGAAAACCACGAGGCGCCAAGGAGGGGCGTGAGGACTTGAGGGGGTGGGGGGGAGATGCCATGGGCGGGGCCATGACATCTCCCAGATTCCATTGCCCCTTCAGCTTCTTTCGATACGTCCCTTGGCCCTCGTCCGTGCACGTGTCTCGGGCCATGATGCGCAAACCCTCATCTACTTGCCCCCATTTTCGGCGCATCCGACCTCCTCTTCCTCCCGCCCCCTCCTTCTCCTCCTCGTCCCCCTCCTCCTCTTCCTCCTCCTCCTCCTCCTCCTCCTCCTCCTCCTCCTCCTCCTTGTCGTCCGGTGCACGGAGCAAGCCGTTCAGCCGCTTGAGTGCCGCTTTCCGATGAAGCCAGAGGAAGCCGTTGGACGGACCCCATAAGGAGAGGCTGGGGACCCAATAAGGAAGAGGCTCCCGCTCGAGACTTCCCCTGCATTCACTCTCAGATAAGGCCCCCGCTCGAAACATCCGCACGAATCGCCTCCTAGCGGCGCTCAAGTGCTATGTCTGCTAGGGTAGGCCAATGGCCGCCTGAGATTCGAACACCAAGCGGGACCCCATGGGGAGGGGGCTCCCGCTGCAGACTTCCTCGCCGCCACTCACAGATGAGACCCCCCGCTCGGGACACCCCCGCGACTCGCCTCGCAGGGGTGCCCAAGTGCTGTGCCTGCTATGGTAGGCCGATGACCGCCTGGGATGCGAACGGGAAGTGGGAACCCCATAACTAGTGGGGAGGGGTCCCCGCTCGAGACACTGCCTCGCCATTCGCTCACCGATGAGGCCCCCGCTTCGAGACATCCTCGCGATTCGCCTCCTGGGAGCGCTTCAGTGCTATGCCTGCTATGGTGGGCCGATGGACCGCATGAGATTCGAACGCCAAGCGGGGACCCCATGGGGAGGGGGCTCCCGCTCGAGACACTCCCTCGCCATTCACTCACAGATGAGGCTCCACCGACGGCCCGGAGACAAGGATTTCCCCCTGCCCCCGATTTGGCCGCCGATGTATTACCACAGGCGACCCAGACGCAAAGGTTTCCCCCTGCGCCCGATTCGGACGCGGATGGTTTACCACCTGCGGCCCCAGACGAAAGGCTGTCCTTCTGCGCCCGGTTCGGCCCCGGATGGGCTACCACCCGCGGCCCAGGCACGAGGGCTTCACCTTGTGCCCAGTCTTCGTCGTCCTACTGAATTCCTGTCCTTCCTATTCCTTCTCCTTCGATGAGTCGAGCGGGTGGCCTTCCAGGGAGCTCAGGAGTGACGACCGTTACAGAATTTGGATGACTCCGCTCAGATTGGCCCGCGAGGGCTCTCATCACCCTGTTAGAGTGTTTGGATGACCTGCTCGGCTTCCAGCATGTAGGTGAGGGCTCGCATCACTGGTCAGAGCTCGCATCGCCTTGTTACAGCGCTTGTATGACCCGCTCGGATTTCAACATGAAGTGTGGGGCCCATAAGAAGCGGGCTTCCGCTCGAGACATCCTCGCTGTTCGCTCACAGGCGATGACCCCGCTCGAGACATCCTCATGATTCAATACATATGAGGCTCCGCTCGAAACCATCCTCACGATTCGCTTCCTAGGTGTGCTGAAGTGCTATGCCTGCTATGATAATTAGGCCGATGATCGCCTGAGATTCGAACGTGAAGTGGGAGGTCCCTGCTCGAGACACTTCCTCGCCATTCACTCTCAGATGCGGCCCCCGCTTCGAGACATCCTTCCGATTCGCCTCCTAGGGGCGCTCAAGTGCTATGCCTGCTATGGTAGGCCGATGACCGCCTGGGATTCGAGCATGAAGTAGGGACCCCATAGGGAAGGGGGCTCCCGCTGCAGTTTCCTCACCATTTGCTCACAGACGAGGCCCCGCTCGAGAAATCCTCACGATTCTACTCCTAGGGGTGCTTAAGTATTAAGCCTGCTATGGTAGGCCGATGACCGCCTGGGATTAGATTCGAACATGAAGCGGGGTCCCATAGGGAGGGGGCTCCCGCTGGATATTTCCCCGCCACCACTCACAGATGAGGCCCCCGCTCGAGATATCCTTACGATTCGCTTATAAAGATGCTGAAGGTTATGCCTGCTGCGGTAGGCCGATGACCGCCTGGGATTCGATCATGAAGCGGGGACCACATACGGAGTGGCTCCCGCTCAAAGCACTTCCTCGCCATTCACTCACGGATGAGGCTCCCGCCCGAGAGGTCCTCACGATTCGTTCCCTAGCGGCGCTCAAGTGCTGTGCCTGCTGTGGTACGCCGATGATCGCTTGGGATTCGAACTCGAAGCGGGGACCCCATAGGGAGGCGGCTCCCGCTGCAGACTTCCTCGCCGCTACGCACAGACGAGACCCCCCGCTCGAGACATCCCCGCGACTCGCCTCCCAGGGGTGCTCAAGGGGTATGCCTGCTATGGTAGGCCGATGACCTCCCAGGTTCAAACATGAAGCGGGGACCCCCATAGGGAGGCGGCTCCCGCTGCAGACTTCCCCGCTGTTCACTGTCAGATGAGGCCACCCGCTCGAGGCATCCTCACGAGTCGCCTCCTAGGGGTGCGCAAACTCTATGCCTACTATAGTGGGCCGATGGCCGCTTGGGATTCGAACATGAAGTCATCGGGGAGGGGCTCCCGCTTGAGATTTCCCCGCCATTCACTCACAGTCGAGGCTCCCGGTCGAGAGGTCCCCAATCTGATTGTGAGTGATTGTGAGTGAGAGGGAGAGTGTGTGTGCGTGTGTGTGTGTGGTGTGTGTGTGTGTGCGTGCGTGCGTGCGTGCGTGTGTGCGTGTGTGTGTGTGTGTGTGTGCATGTGTTTGTGTGTGTGTGTGTGTGTGGGAGTGTGTTGGTGGTGATGATCACGATGATCATGGTGATGCTGACGGCGACGATGATGGCGATGAGTTGCATACGGCGGTGATGATGATGATGATGTTGCTGATGATGATGATGATGCTGATGGCGTTGATGATGTTGATGATGCTGATGCTGAGGATGATGACCATGATGATACTTATGATGTTGATGAAGATGATTATGTTGCAACTGGTGATGGTGATGTCGATGGTGATGGTGATGGTGATGCTGCTGATGATGCTGACGATGGTGATGATGATGATGATGATGATGATGATGATGATGATGATGATGATGCTGATGACGGTGGTGATGGCGATGGTGATGCCGATTAGCGAACTGATGATCCTGATCGGATGATGATGCTGATGATGCTGATGTTCGTGCTGGTGCTGATGCTGTTGTTGGTGCTGCAGATGCTGATGGCGATTATGATTCTGGCGATGGTTGTGTGATGGTGATGATGATGAAGGAGAGTATGAATATGATGATGACAACGGTGGTGATGATAATAATGATGATGGTGATGCTGATGATGTGAATGGTACGGATGGCGATGGTGGTGATGCCGATTATGATGATGCTGATGATGTTGCTGCTGCTGGTGATGATGATCAGGCCGATGCTGATATTGATGATGATCTTGGTGATAGTGATGGTGATCGTGACGAGTGTGAAAGGAGAGGGTTCAGAGGGGATGGTGCTGTGATGGTGATGGTGCGCTTGAGAAAAAGGAGAGAGGAGAGGGGGTGTGAGGTGAGCTGTGAGGACTGCGCGGGGTGCCCAGAGAAGATAGGAACCTCACAGAGGACGTGGGGAACAAATCTGTCTGGCAGGGCCGCCACACACGGAATCCTCGCGTGAGGCCGCCACGGAATTTATCTATTTGCAAGGCCGCCGCAAAAAAGATGACATTGAGCTTTCCCACGCAGAACAAACAGTATCCGAGGCCACTGCACAAGAACACATCAGCACAGTCGCAATGATTGAAACGGGAAGCAACTCCAGGAAGAGGTAAGATAAACAACAGGAGCATACACACACACAAACAACGAACGTTTGTGGTACAGACGCTGTTTGACCAAAGCTGCGGGAGGGAGGGGGGGGGGGCAGGCCCAAATTGGGAGGAGGATGGAGGTGGTGGGCAGGGGGACGGTGATGATGGGTAGGAGAGGGGACAGGCGGAAGGGGTGGGATGGGGTAGGGGGGGGGGAAGTAGAGGCGGAGAGCGACCAGGAGAAGTAAGATCGGACAAAATAAATAATACAGTAAGGAGGCGCAATCGGTGGAGGACAAGGGACGTGATGATGATGGTGATGAGGATTACGGTCTTAGCACTGCTACTACATGCCACTCCCTCCTGCTGGAGGCGAGCCCAGCAGCCGATGGCCAGGGCGGCCGTGCGGTCAAGGCTAGGCCAGCACGCGCGGGGGACTCAACGGTGCCTCCCGTTGTCGCCGCTGTCGCCGCCGTCGCTTCCTTCCGTTCCTCTTCCTGGTGCTGCTGCTGCTGCTGTTGCGCCTCCTCCTCCTCCTCCTCCTCCTCCTCCTCCTTCTCCTCCTCCTCATCCTCCTCTTTCTCCCCTTCCTCTAATACTCCTCCTCCTCCTCATCATCCTCTTGGTTATCCTCTCCCTTCGTCTTCCCCTCCCCCCACTCATCCTCCTCATCCTCCCCCACAAATCCTCCGCCTCCCCCTCCCTTTTCCTCCCTTTTACTCCTCCTCCTCTCTGCCTTATTATCCTCTTCCTCCTCATCATCCTCCTTTCCCTTCCTCCTGCTCCTCCTCATCGTCATCCTCCTACCCTTGCTTCTTCCCCCCTCATCCTTCTCCTCTTCACTCTTCTGGTGGGGTGGGGTTTTTGATCAGGTTTCAGTGTGTGGCACCTTCGCCGTCAAAAGTGGTCGTCCGTCGTCGTCGAATTCTCTTTTCTTGAGGATAACTATTGCTTATCTCTGGAATCGGTTCCGAGCGCTTTCGCCTCGTTCGAAACCGCGGCTCCCGCTCGAGCGCGTGCTTGGGGCTGAACGTGTGATGTTGGGTGCCCAACTACGAGGTCAACGGCTCCGGCTCGATACGCCCTCACAATTTATTCCGAGACGCCTTGGCCGGAGAGGGCCCCGAAGGAACGGCGGTGTTGCTCGAGATTTCTTTGCAATTCAGTCCAGTTGTTGGAGACCCTGCATCGACGACAACGGTTCCGGCTTTATATTCGCGCGCAAGTTACTCGGAGACGCCCTAGCCAGAGAGGGCCATAAATTGAGAAACGGCGTTATTGCTAGAGACCGCCTCGCAGCTGAGCAAAGATGTTGGAGGTCCAACTGCGACGACACCGATTCTTGCACGGCACTTGCTTGCAATTCGGAATGAGCCGCCCTGGCCAGAAAGAGCTACGAACTCAGAAACGGCTGTCTCGTTCGAGAAGTCCTCGCCAAAATCGAGCAAGTTGGCTGAGGCCCACCTGCGACGACAACGGCTCCCGCTCGGCAGTTGCTTACAATGTACCCCGGGCCGCCCTGGCCAGAGAGGGCCACAGACGAAGGAAGGGCGCTGTTGCTGGAGACTTCGGAATTCGTGTACGGCTCTGGCTCGGTACGGTCTCGCATCTTGCGCCGCCTACTCATACGATCACCACACGCAGGAATGGTGCAGTCGCCCCAGACTTCAATCTGGCATTGCCCTCTACAGGGGGAGGATTAAAAGATAGTTAAATAATAGTCCGGGGACTATTTGACTTGTTTGACTTGTTTTATTTGTCGTCCAAAATCCGCCTGTAGGGGGACACGCCCGACCTAACCCTAGATTCTTACCGCAATGTATTAAATTGTGTGAGAGCCCAGGTAAGACGACAATGCAGTCCCGCTCGATGCCGCACCACAGTTTGCTAGAAGACGCCCTGGAGGCCCCCCAAAGCTCGGGAACAGCACTATACCGAGTCTTTCTCGCTCTTCACTCAAGTTGGTGAGTTGCCCGCGGGAGCGTTAGCTCGCACGACGGCCATGTCGGCGCAGTGCGCGCACAGAGTGCGCTGCTCAGTGTTTCCCCCGCTTGTTGGTATGAAAAGAACCCCCTTCAGAAGGGGGCTGGCTCATGGACTTAGCGTTCGGGTATCAGGGAGAGGGAGCAACAAGTGAAGGTCAAAGCAGCTTGTTAGATCGCATGTTCGCAACGTACGTGCAGGCTTGTTGACGCCGTCGTCATGGTTGTCGTGATCGTCGTGTCGTCGTCGCTTCCGTCGCAGTGCTGGTGGTCGTCGTCGTCGTCTTTGTCGTCTCCCCACGTGTATTCGTCGACGTCGCACTTGCCGAACCGCAGTTGTCGTTGCCATCGTCGCCGTCGCTGTCGCACCCGTCGTCGAATCGCAGCCGTCACCGACGACCTCGCCCTCGTCCTCACTGGCTCGCTTGGCCTGCCAATGATCGCCACGGGGCGGGGGCGCTGGGCAGGAAGAGCATGAAAGGGGGGAGAGAGTCGGAGCAGGAAGATGTGTTTCCTTTAGCTGTGGGGACGACGACGACGACAACCACGACGACGCTGACGACGACGACGGCGTCGACGAAGGCGACGACGACGACGACTGCGACGGCGACTGGGGATGTGCTTTTCTGGCTGTGGGGAGCACGACCGGGGTGTAGAGCGATCGCCTGGTGTGGCACACCGAGCACGCGGGGCTCGGGCTCGGGTTGGCGCGCGCTGCTCCCGAGGACCGAGGGTCGAAACGTTGCAGCGGGGCCCTCCAGGGCCCTGGCCTCCTCGCCGCGCCTCCTCACCATACGGATTGCCCGTGTGCCCTGACTCCGGATCCGCCCTACTTTGGGGAAATTCGTAAATAGGGCTTGGAATTTCCGCCTTACTTTTCAAGCCCCGCTGATGCCAATTTCCGCCCTACTTTTCTGTTGCTGTTTCTGTGGATTTCCGCCCTATTTTATGTTGGGTGCAGCAATTTCCGCCCTACTTTTTCGGCCTCTTATAGGTGGATTTCCGACGCAATTTTAAGTTAGAAAAAAGCCAAAGTAGGGCGGATCCGGAGTCAGGGGGCGGAGGGCTCGGAGCCCCCAGGTGCCGCGGCGCTGGTGACGGCCGCCCTGGCCTGCTGGACGGCGCCGCCGCTCTCATGGCCGCCGCGGGCAGCCTCGCCCAGACCCGCGGCACCGAGACGCCGGCGCGCGCGGCGCCGACAGGGAGCCCTGCTCAAAAGGGGCAGGAGCTGCTGCTCGTCTCGATGCAGTGGGGGCCCGCGCCGAGAGGCGCCCTCCTGGCCTCCAGAGGCTGGGTAGTCGAAGGCCAGACTGTCAGATTGGATTGGGCCCCACGGGCCAATCTGGCCTGGCCAAACTGGATGATTTGGGTTATTCGCCAGACTGGATTCGCGTTGGCGCCCCCTCGCCAGATTGCCCCCGGTTGCCAGATTGGGCCTGGCAGATTGGCGCCAGATTGGCTTCGACTACCCAGAGAGTGCCCTTGGTGTCTTGGGCTTCGACGGTTCTGCGACGGAAGGCGTGGCGTTCCAACACCAAAAAGCAATGGAAGTCCTTGGGCCTCAGGTTGTGGAGGTCGATTAATGGAGAAGAAGCATGCTGCCAAATAATTGCCAGATGTCTACAAGATGTTTCAATTCTGTTTTTTATAATTAGAAATGTTTGAAATATGTTTAGAACATTTTCCGACATGTTCAACACATCTGCAATTCAATGATCGGACTGTTAGGGTGCCTATTGTCGTGGCATCCAAAGTCTCAGGGTTGCATTTCTTGTGGGAAATTTCACGTGGACTGACCTCCCCTGTGAGGGAGCGACTTGCGCAGGGGGGGGACACGTCGACCCAGAATCGGCGATACATCGCCGACCGATCCGCGCTGGGCCGCCCATGGCGAAACCGGGGTAGACCCCCGATGGTGTCGTCCTCGTCCTGGGGGCGCGCCGTGCTTCGAAAACAGAAAGCGACAGAAACCAGAACATGAACTGCTGGCGGTCCGCGCGGATTTCTTGCCTGTGCGTTGGGGCCCCCTTCCTTTGACGAGGTGTTCGGGGTTGTCTCGGGGGCGCGCGGTTCCTGGAGGAGAAGGAGGAGGAGGATGAGGAGGAGGAGGAGGAGGAGGGGTCCTGAGATTTTCCCCATTTTCGGGCCCTCGGGGCCCTCCACGGACCCCGGGAATGGCAGAGAACGGCTCAGGATGACGAGCTCGTCCTGGGGGAAGGCCCCTGGGCCCAGGACCGGGTTCCCTCGGGACTCGTTCTCCCCCGTGCTGAGCTGTGCGTGCTTCGAGGTAAACAGCACGGCACAGACATGATCTGTGGGCGGTCCGCGCGGATCTCTTGGATCTGCGCTGGGGCCCCCATGGGCGGCGCCGCTGGCGCCGCCGCGCGGACGGGCAAACGTCCAGATGCTGAGGCCGTTGTTTGTTCCTCCGGCGCCGTCGCTCCCTGGGAGCGGCCTCTCCCTCGGCCGCTCCTCGGGCTCCTGGCCGCGCCAGCTCGGCCCGAGTTCGAGGCTGTACGGCAGCGGCGGCTCGCGCCGGCCCCTCTCCGCCTCCCCCTCCCGCCCTCTCACCTTGACGGATGAGGAGGCTCTGGGAGGAGGAGGAGGAGGAGGAGGAGGAGAGGCTCCAGGAAGACGCCTCCCCTCTTCTCGTCGGGCCGAGGAGGAGGCTCCAGGAAGAGGAGGACTGTGGATCGTGCGAGGGAAGCGATCGAAGAACAGGCAACAGAAGCTTTCGACGCTCCGCGCGGATTTCTTGGATCGGCTTTGGGCCCCTCTGGCGGCGCCTCCAGCGCCGCCCCTGGCGCGCTCCGCGCGCCAAGGAGCTGAATCCGGCGCAGATCCAAGATGTCCGCGCGGAGTTGTGAGAGTTTGTGTTTATGCTGTTCTGTATGCTTCTGAGCTTACGTCGGGCCTATCCCTCTACAGAAGGAATATTCAGGAATAGTCCCAAAATAGTCTGGGGACGATCTTTCGACTATGTTTGGCCATGTTTGAATATTGCTGGGGGTATTTGTAATTTGTCGTCCAAAACCCGCCTGTAGGGGGACCCGCCCGACTTAAGACTACGCCCTGCCCCCAGCCCTCGCCGTGCTCCTCGGACTGGTTGGGCGGCGGGGTCGCCAAAGAGCCCGCCGCGGGCCGCGAGATGGGCATCCGCTCCCCTCCTCCTCCTCCTCCTCCTCCTCCTCCTCCTCCTCCTCCTCCTCCTCCTCCTCCTCCTCCTCCTCCTCCTCCTCCTAAGCACCCCAGCCCAGACGGGGGGGTGCAACATTCTGATAACGCAGCCTTCCTTATCCCCCCCACCACACTTCCCTTTTTGGTGACGGTGCTAGCTGCGCCACAGCTCGGATGGACATCCTCATGGGACTCTCCCTTTGAGTGTTGATGCTTTGAGGATCGCTGCTGGCCGCCAGGAGCCAGTGTAGCATCATGAATGGCATTTCGGTGATGCAGTACAACCCGATGTCTGCGGCACCACATGATAGGCTGGTGGATGTGGCAGAGGTTACATCACAGTTCGACTTCGTCTGTCTCACAGGGAGGACGGGTGCACGGCGATATGGGAGGGATGAGATCGTTTGGAGGAGAGCGGGGAGGAGGTGGACACTGAAAGCAGGATGGGCAAGGGCAGCGGGCAGCAATCGTAGCTGTTGCAGTATTTTGCTTGGCCCACGTATCCCCAAAAGATCAATTTCGCACACCTGCTTCCCCATAGTGGCCGTGGATTTGAATTCAGCGTCTGGGCAGCAGCGTCTGAGTGGAAGCGAGGACTGGACGCCAGTACAGGACGATCGCTTAGGGCATTCTCACTGGTTGTGTCACTCAGCGGATGTGCTACTGCCCTTCCTTCAGATGCTCGATTTGGCCCCGATTAACTTGCACATTGGAGTCGGTCCTACATATGCAGGACCTGTTGGTGGCGCATCGCTGGAATATTACATCTGCATACATCGATGTTCGCCCCCACAGATCACCTCGGCAGGACCGCTCAGAAGTCTTGATAGGAAGGTGCAGTTAACCAGACATCGCGATCATCGCGACCATCCTCCGCTGTATGTCCGATTTGAATATACTATCCAGGCCACCACAGGAGGAGAAGCATTAGGACTGCAACTCAACCTTCGCCTTGGATGCGCCCCTCGGTATGTCAGGTGGAGCAAGGAGGCATTGATGGACAGCTTGAGGAGTGGAGTGGGGAGGGCTGAGTTCTTGCAGGAGCTTGAATCACACTTCAGGAGGAGCAGGAGCACTGGCAGCTGATCAGGAGGGAGGAGGAGACACCTAATGCAGAGTGGGGCTACTTCATTAACTTACTCAGCACGGTTGAGGAACAGTTTTTTGCCCAGAATGTACAGCGCTCGGCAGACTACCCACAGAAGTCCCAGAAGATGCTCTCCCTTATGGCCCAACGGCGTAACTTGCGTGAATTCTTGGCTGCTGCCCAGTCCTTAGAGTTTGTGCAGACCTTGCACAGATGCGGCCGACGTACTACAACCGCAAGAAGAAAGTGCAGCCGAAGTTCTTCAATCTCCAAACGTTGACGATCGCCTGGGACGGGGAGAACGTCGGCACGGTTCCACAGCCTGGTCTCGCACGGGGGCCAGTTCAAGCCTGGAGGCCCCCCCAAGGGGGGACTCGAGCGCGAAGCGGAGCGCCTGCTGGGGAAGCGCGGGATGAAGAGGGGCGAGGACGAGCAGCTCAGCGAGGACGAGCTCAGCGAGGGCTAGCTACCTTGACTACGATCAGGGGGTCTGCTCGAATGGCTCAGATGGCGAGAGATGGCTTATTACAGCAAGTTGGCCTATCTAATCTGCAGAATGGGTGCTCAGAGCCGATGTCATGCTACCAGACGCCCGCTGGACAGGAGTTCAGAGCCTTCTATGTAGATGAGTTGCAGCACGCTATTTCTCTGGTGGATTTGGCTCGGCGGGCCTCGAATGTGCGATCTATGAGAATGCGAGTTGGCCCACAGGTTGCCATAGTCTCTTCTGGTGACCAGGCCCATCGCCAACTTGTGAGCACGCGTGCAAACCATGAGTTGTACCACGCGGGCGATGATGACAGGATCTCCAATCCCCAGCCGTAAGGCAGGACTGGGTGGCCTTCGGGCGCGGAGGTCGTTTTCTGTTCTGAGCTCGTCTCTGTTGCCCTGTCAGTTCAATTGTCTTGCACTCAGCATTTTCACATTGTGCAACGCGTGCGTGTGCATGTTGATTCGTCGGTTGTGCACTTCATATTTCCATATCATGATGCAGGCAAGCGACCTCTCGACTCGCTTGCATATCCGTTCAGCTGCGGTGCGGTGCTTAGCCGAGGCCTCCAGGTTTCTCCCGAAAGGAGGTTCTCGGATTGAGCCAGTGGTGCCCCCCAGCAGAGCGATCTAGACAGACGCTCACAGAAGCGTACACAGATCCAGAATAGGTCAACTGCAACTTCCAGGCGCCCTTCTCTTTTTGTTTGCTTGCCATGTGTAGCAGTTCGGTGGATCGCAAGTGTGTCTTGTCTTGTCCTCCTCCTCCTCCTCCTCCTCCTCCTCCTCCTCCTCCTCTTCCTCCTCTCCTCCTCCTCCTCCTCCTTCTCCTCCTCCCCTTCCTCCTCCCCCTTCTCCTCCTGCTGCTGCTGCTGCTGCTGCTCCTCCTCCTCCTCCTCCTCCTCCTCCTCCTCCCCCTCCTGCTCCTCCTCCTCCTCCTCCTCCTCCTCCTCCTCCTCCTCCTCGTCCTCGTCCTCCTCCCCCCCCCTCCTCCTCCACGCACGCACAGACGCGCGCACGCGCGCGCACAGAACCGCAAACGCAGCCGGGGCCCGCGGCACGGCTGGCGCCCCGCCGCCGTCCATGGCCCCGCCGAGGACGGAGGAGGGGGAGGAGGAGGAGGAGGAGGAGGAGGAGGAGGAGGAGGGGGAGGAGGGAGGAGGAGGGAGGAGGATGCGGAGGAGGAGGAGGAGGAGGAGGAGGAGGAGGAGGAGGAGGAGGAGGGGGAGGGGGAGGGGGAGGAGGAGGGGGAGGAGGAGGAGGAGGAGGAGGAGGAGGACGAGGACGAGGGCGAGGACGAGGACGAGGACGAGGAGGACGAGGATGAGGAGGAGGAGGAGGAGGAGGAGGGGGAGGAAGAAGAAGGGGAACGGTGGCGGAGGAGGAGGAGAAGGCAGAGGGGAGAAGGGGGAACGGAGGGGGGAGGGAGAGAGGGCAGAGGCGGGAGGAAACGGGCGCAGGAGGAAGAAGATGAGGTGCGGAGGGGGAGGGCAGACGGATAATGGAAAAGCATTGACGCCACTGCCCCGCGCACGCCCCCAGGGACACGTTCGGGCCAGAATTTCGAAGCGAATCCAGCCGTGTCAACATAGGAATTGCGGCATCGGTACTTGTTCCTCCTCCGACCGAATGAGGGGCGGCAGCGGGCTCGAGGAGCGGCCAGGCGGGCATGCGCGATTTGGCCCAAAGCGATTTCGGAGAGGATCTGAAGTTTGGGAAGGGACGGAGATCTTGTGTTTTTGAAGATCTGGCTGGGGTCTGGGGGTTGGGGGGGTCGGTCGCGCAGGGCGGGCGGGGGCGGGGTGGGTGGGGGGATTTGTGATATTTTGAGATTTGGGATTGTCGCGATTTTGATTTTTTGGGTTTCGGGGCATATTGGCCGCAGACTTAATACTGATATTTGATATTTCGCTGTCACACTCTATATCAAACGAATGTCCGTCGTGTTTCTGTGCTTTTGATATGACCACGGTATCTCGATATCGAAAACAAGCACAGCTGATGCTTGATATATGATATTGATACTTGTTAGATCGACACAATGAGCCTTATTTTGATAGCTGGATGCTCTGGGCTGGAGGCCGAACATATAACGAAAAAAACCTCCCGCCGCAATTTTCTCGCATCGCGAGGGGGGGGGGAAAGGGTCCCTCCCTCCCTCCCGCTCCCCCTTCGTGCTCTCCTCCACGCCCACCGTAAACGGGGTCCGAGCAGGGCGGGCCCGAGGCCCGCGCCGCGCCGCCGATGTGCATCGGCGATGTGGCCCGCGGCGGAACCCCAGCTCCCGCGCGCCGATGGAGCCGATGCGTCGCCGACGATGCATCGGCGCTGCAGCACCTGTGACAAGGATAGCCGGTCGGCACGCGGAGCGTTCCAGCAGATCCTCCAGCCTCGCTGTCCAGCGAGGAAAAGGGGGAGGAGGAGGAGGAGGAAGAGGAGGAGGAGGAGGAGGAGGAGGACGAGGGGGAGGGGGAGGAGGAGGAGGAGGAGTAGGAGGAGGGGAGGAGGAGGAGAGGAGGAAGAAGAAGAGGAAGAGGAAGAAGAAGAAAAAAATAAGAAGAATATAACGAAGAAGAAGAGGATGAGGATGAGGATGAGGAGAGGAGGAGGAGGAGGAGGGAGGAGGAGGAGGAGGAGGAGGAGGAGGAGGAGGAGAGAGGAGGAGGAGGAGGAGGAGGAGCGTGGTCCTCCGACGCCCTCTGCTCGGAACCCACTCGGGAGACCTCCAGCGCTCGTTCTCCCCCCCTCGGCCGCGCGTGGGCGTCGCCGCCCGCCGCGGCCATGCGGTTCTTCGGCAGCATCAGCAGCATACTGGACCCGTGCGCGCGTGCCGCGGGAGCCTCTCTGCCGCCTGCGCTTTTTGCCAGGGGGAGCCGGAGGGGCGGAGAGGAGAGGGGCACGACGAGGCATAGCCTTGTGTGGCAATCTGCAGGTGGGTGAGGCTCGGGAGGTTCGGGGCTCGGGGTTTTCAGGCACGTGGGTGATTTCTCCGCGGCTGTTCGGCTGATCGGGACGGCTTCCAGCAGGTGCGCCTTGCCGAGAGCGTTCTGGGGGCGTCTGGCGCTGGAGAGCCGAGGTATGATCCAAACATTGGAATTCCACAAGGGCTCAGGGGGAGGAAGAGGGAAGGGAGGGATTGGAGGGATGGCGTGAGGGGATTGGGAGGTTGGGAGGGAGAGCTCGACAGGAAGAGGGAGGTGGGAGGAGAAGGGACGTGGGATACGAGGAGGAAATACAGAGGGGTGGTGGTGATGGTATTTGTCACACTCCAGCTCCATATCACACTGCCATCTATAGGCCGTTTGTGTGACTGCAGCTATGCGTCTTTAACTGGATCCCAGGCTCCAGTGGCCAAGTTCCAGCATGAGCGCAAAAATCAACGAGGGGAAGGGGGGCGGCGAAGAACGGGCTGGCGGAGAAGGAGGAAAACGTCGACCCCAGGAGGAGGAGAAGGAGGAGGAGGAGGAGGAAGGAGTAAGGAACAGTGTAACACCGAAGACAAGTCAACGGCGTTGCAATAAACCCACATCGTGCCAGTGAGCCCTTGCTGGGATTTGAACGCCGCGAATCAACCTGATTGTTGCGTCTTGGCAGTCCGAAACAGTGCTATGACACCAGTCCTCGGACTTCAACCATACGAACCCTTGAACATGTTGAGCCAGATTTAGACTAATGTGCGCGGCGCCAATGCGAGAGCCGCATTTTGAACATGAGCCGCCCTGAACTCTTGAAAGTGATACACACTTTCAAAGACCACTGCGCGCAGCGCTAGGGCGAGAGCCACAGCTTGAGAAGGACCCGCCCCCCACCCTTGAACCTGTTGCGAACTCTCAGAAAGAATTCGCGCAAGGCTACGGCGAGAGCTTTTTTATTAGTAGCCACCCGCCTTCCATCATTGAACCTGTTGCACACTTTGTAGGACGAGTGCGCGCGGCGCTAAGACAAGAGCCACACAAAGCACACGCCCTGCACCCATGAAACCGCTGCAACCTTCAGCCAATAATGTGCGCGGCTGCGAGAGCCACATTCTGAAAACGACGCGCCCTCCATCCTTAAACTGGGCGACTGGGCAAGGAGGAGGAGGATACGGCACTAGCTGGCGGATGCCGCGCTCCACAAGGGCGCTAAGCGCGCTCGAAAGAGAGGGCAGTCACACGTGACCGCCCGACGCCTGTCTAAACATATCTCCTGCTCCTCCCCCTCCTCCTCCCCCTCCTCCTCCTCCTCCTCCCCCTCCTCCTCCCTCTCCTCCTCCTCCTCCCTCCTCCTCCTCCTCCTCCTCCTCCTTCTCCTTCTCCCTCCTCCTCCTCCTCCTCCTCCTCCTCCTCCTCCTCCTCCTCCTCCTCCCCCCTCCTCCTCCCCCTCCTCCTCCTCCCCCCTCCCCCGACTCCGCCACCCCTCTTCCTTACGTTGCGCCTCGCCCCCCGCGCAGCGTCCGGGTGGACGGCCGGAGGGCGGACTCCTCTCTCCAGCCGGGCGGGCCCTCGCCCGCACGGTGGGCCCACCTGAGCACGCTCGTCCTCGAACGCCTCCGCCTCCCGCGGTCGGACGGGATGCGTTACGGCAGGAGGTGGCCGCCCCCCCTCGCGCTCGAGACATCCCCCCCCTCGCGCTCGAGACATCCCCCCCTCGCGCTCGAGCCATCCCCCCCCCGGTCCCCAGGAGGAGGAGGAGGAGGAGGAGGAGGAGGAGGAGGAGGCGGGTGGAGGTCCCCAGCTTGGGGGTAATCGTGGACCCCCTCCATCGTGGAGTGGGCGGCCGGGTGGCGGCGGTGTCGCTCCTCTCCCCTCCTCCCCCAAACCGGGGGGCAAAAACCGAGCTTTTATTTTCTTTTTTTTTTGTTTGCTTTATTATTTTTTTTTTCTTTTTTTATTTTTTTTTTTTTTGTTTTTTTTTTGTTTTTATTTTTTTTTCTTTTTCTTTTTCTTTTTTTTTTTTTTTTTTTTTGTTGTTATTTATTTTTCTTTCCTTTTCTTTTTGTTTTTCTTTTCTTTTCTTTATTTTCGACGCCAGTATGGGCAGGGGAGCGAAAAATGGCATACAGTGCCGTTTTTTATACATGCTCCGCGTGCGGATCATGGATTAAAAATGCAGGGATTTAGTATTTAAAACAACGATGAGTTCATGCATCAAGTTATTCATGAATTAATCATGTATTTAAATCCCATACTTGTAAAAATCATATGTGTTAAAACCTGCCCTGTAAACATAAAAGCTCGGAGGTCCGCGCGGATTTCTCGGATCGGAGCTGGCGCCCCCTGGCGGCGCCTCCGGCGCCGCCCCTGGCGCGCTCCGCGCGCCAGGGAGGGGGGTCGGTCAAGCGCCGATCCGAGAAATCCGCGCGGACCTCCGAGTTTTTATGTTTACGGCAGGTTCGTGTCGTGTCGACCCCGGCGTTGGTTTCTGACACCGCGGGGATCGTTCAACTTTGGACGATCGGCCATTTTTGCAGCGTCCAGACCGTTCCACATCGAACGATTCTGGGTCGCCGGAGGCCCGAGGCTTTCAACGTTGAACGCCACTGGCAGGGTCGCCGCCGGTCGACACGACGCGAACCTGCAGAGGCTTTGAGGTCTTGTGAGGTTGGCGCCAATGGCGGGAGGACTCTCTCTCCAGAGTCTTTGATGCGTCCTGGGTTTGCTTCGGTCCTCTTCCTCTGCGGCGTCCCTCGCATCCTCCTCAGCTTGCCCATGCGCTTTTTCCTTATCCAACATCTGTTGAAAACGCGCAGGACATGAGAGGACATGCGCGAACGTCAGAGAAGGGTCCCAGAGGAAGAAGACACGACATAAACATGTGCTTCTGAGTTCCGGGCGGATTTCGTGGATCGGCGCCAGGTCTCCCTTGGCGGCGCGCGGAGCTCGCCAGGGGCGGCGCGGTGGGCGCCGCCAGGGTGGCCCAGCGCCGATCGGAGAAGTCCGCACGGACCTCCGCAAGCTGATGTTCGGGCCGTTCCTCTTTGTCCTCGTAGAGATCCAGGACGTGCCAGGCCCGCGGAAACCACGACGATCACGACGACGGGCCGAGGACGAGCTCGACAGCACCGACGGCGGCCACATCGCGGGCAGCATCGGCAACCTCGCGGGCAACCTGGCGGGCAGCATCGGGACCCTCGCGAGCGCCCTCGGCGAGGAGGAGCAGGAGGCGCCCGAGGCGGGGCTCCTGGGCGAGAGCGGGGAGGAGGCGGGATCAGGATGTTAGAGGAGGAGCAGGTGCCGGCACCGCTACCCTTCCCTAGTTTGGGGCCTGTTTGGGCCTCCTCCTCCTCCTCCTCCGCCTCCTCCTCCTCCTCCGCCTCCTCCTCCTCCCCCCTCCTCTTCCTCATCCCCCCTCCTCTTCCTCCTCCTCCCCCCTCCTCTTCCTCCTTCTCGTCCTCCTCCTCCTCCTCCCTCTCTGCCTTACCTCCATTCCTCCTACTACCCCCTCATCTTCCTCCTTTGTCCTGTCCTCCTCCTCCTCCTTCTCCTCCTCCTCTCCTCCTCACCCCCCGCCCTCCTCCTCCTTCCTCCCTCCTCCTCCTCCTCCTCCTCCTCCTCCTCCTCCAGTTCTGCGATGTTCCGACCTACTTTAGCCTTGACCACCAGAAAGAATTCCGAGCACCAGAAAAGTACCCAACAATTCGAAGGTTTTCGCGTGTCGGGCCCTGGGAGGTACTCGTGAGACACTGTTTCGACACTGCTTCGACACTGCTTCGACACTTTTCCGGGTGCTCGAAATTGTTTTTGGGATGTGGTCTTTAAATACGATGGGAGCAACATAACCCTAGTTTTGGGCCTGGTTGGACCTCCAGTGAGGCCCTCGTCGCAACGGCTGGATTCGCTTCGACATTCTAGTCAGAACGCACCCCTGGAAAGGTCCGGGAAGTAGCGATATCGGCACATTGTGGTTTCTGCAGGACGGGGGATGTTCTTGATATTGACTGACGATTGATCGTGTTGTCCGAAGGCCCCGTATCTCTTCCAAACGCATGACGTTATCGGAAGATCCCGTTGGGCGGGATGGTGCTGCGTGAGGGAAGAGATGTGGATCCAAAGGGGGCCCTATCGCGGCCCCCAGGGGCCCCGAAAGTGCACGAAAGTCGCACCTCTTCTTCGCCCCCTCAGCCACCTCACCCCAGTAAGCAACGCCCGACAATGTATCCTTATCCTGCCTTCGTCGTCGTCGTCGTCGTGGGCGTCGTCGTCGTCGTCGTGGGCGTCGTCGTCGTCGTCATGGGCGTCGTGGCGTCGATGTCGTCGTCGTCGTCGTCGTCGTCGTCGTCGTCGTCGTCGTGGGCGTCGTCGTGGGCGTCGTCGTCGTCGTAGTCGTGGGCGTCGTCATCGTCGTCGTTGTCGTCGTGGGCGTCGTCGGTGTCGTCGTCGTCGTCGTCGTCGTCGGGCGCGTCGCGCAGGCGGTCGTGGCGTCGTGGCGTAGTTGTCGTCGTCGTTGTTGTCGTTGTCGTCGTCGTCTTCGTCGTCGTGGGCGTCGTCGTCGTCGTCGGCGTCGTGGGCGTCGTCGTCGTCGTGGGCGTCGTCGTCGTCGTGGGCATCGTCGTCGTCGTGGGCGTCGTCGTCTTTGTCGTGGGCTTCGGCGTCGTCGTGGGCGTCGTGGTGTCGTCGTCTTCGTCGTCGTCGTCGTGGGCGTCGTCGTCGTCGTCGTCGTCGTCGTCGTGGGCGTCGTTGTCGCCCTCGGGCGCGTCGCGCAGGCGGCCCCGACGGCCGAAGGGCCGGCGGAGGCGGCGGGCGCGGCGAGCCCGGCCGCGGCCGCAGGGGCGCAGGCGGCGCCCGGTGCCGAGGCGCGCGGTGCCGAGCGTTGAGACGGGCCTTTCCCGCACATGGACATCAGATTGTAACCCATGTTGCCCAAGATAGACATAAAAGCTTGACATAAACATAGACATAAACATAAAAATGGATCTCAGTAAAGGCGGTGCTTTAGGGCTCGAAAATTTCTGTCCACTTGCGCCCCCCATCGTCGCCACGCCATCAATATCAATTTCGCGGGGTTGGGCGGCATCTTGTAAGGGGAACACAAAGTGGCAGAAACGAAAAAACTCGGAGGTCCGCGCGGAGTTCTCGGATCAGCGCTGTACCCCCCATTCCTGGCGAGCGGAGCGCTCCAGGGGCGGCGCCGGAGGCGCCGCCGGGTGGTCCCAGCGCGGATCCGAGAAATCCGCGCGGACCTCTGAGTTTTTATGTTTCTGTCATTTTTTGTTCCCCTACAAGATGCCCCCCAGACCCCCCGAAATTAATATTGATGATGGTGTGGCGACGATGGGGGGCGCGAGTGGACAGAAATTTTCGAGCCCCAAAGCAATGCCTTTACTGAGATCAACATTGATGTCGGGGGCTCGGGGGTGATTTAGAATCTCCCTCGAATGTGTAAGGGTTCGATTAAATTGTCCATCTACTGTCCCTCTACAGGAGGAATATTCCAAAATAGTTCAAAAATGATCTGGGGATTATTTGTTGTACCATTTTCGGTCATTTTGGGTGCATTTTCTGTGTATTTTTTATTTTTCACCCAAAAATCCGCCCGTAGGGGGACAGGCCCGACCTAAGCCGAGCGCTGCGTCAGGTGTTCGATGGGATCCGATCCGATCCGATCTTGATTCCGACTCCTCAGAGGAGGAAAAGGTACCCCCACCCAGACACGATCGCGCGTACAAAAATCAGGACGGGAGGCTTTTGGCTATTTTCGGCCTCGGGGGTCCCTCGCCGGGCCTCGGGACCGTCAAATAACGACTCCGGACGAAACACCGGCCCCGGGGAAAGGGTCGGGACTTCTGGGGACGCCGTCCTGAACAAAAATCAGGACGTCGCATGTCTGGGCATACCTCTACCATTCCCTGGGCATACCTCTACCATTCCCTCGTTCTCCCCGTTTTGGGCGTCCTGGGAGGCCCTCGTCGCCACCGCTGGATTCGCCTCGGGATCCTGGTCAGAACGCACCCCGGGAGAGGTGCGGGGAGGAGCGGTATCGGTACCTTTTTGAGTTTTCCCGAGACCGATGGCTCCCGAGCCCATTCGGGGGGATCGATTTTGGCTTACGCGGATGCCTCCCCAGACATGCGAAGTCTTATTTTTTTCCAGGACGGCGTCCCCAGAAGTCCCGACCCTTTTCCTGGGCCCGGTTTTTCATCCTGCGTCGTTTTTTGACGGCCCCAGGGCTCGGCGAGGGCCCCCAGGGGCCGAAAGTATAGAATTACGCTACCGAGGAACCCCACATACTGATTGTATGTCTTGTGTGAACCGCGCTACCACTACCACCGCCGTCATGCTCTCAGGTGCCCCCTGTGGTCGTTGAAAGGAGGGGGAGGACGTGTGGGGGGAGAGGAGGGGTTGAGGAGTCATCTGTGACGGTCATATCCGGCGTCGCCTGGCACTTGGATACGAGAGGTAATACGCAATCCCGCACTAGAGGCTATGCCTGGACGACCCTGGCACGCATAGGGAGACCACCCCCTGCGCACCCCCTCTGGTGTTGAGAAAATGCCACGCCAGCCACGCTCTCCGACCCTGGCACGCATAGGGGCCGCGGTGAGAGACCACCCCCTGCGCACCCCCCCTGGTGTCGAGAAAGTGCCACGCCTGTCACGTTTTCCGACCCTGGCACGCATAGACGCCGCGGTGAGAGACCACCCCCCTGCGCACCCCCCCTGGTCTCGAGAAAGTGCCACGCCTGCCACGCTCTCCGACCCTGGCACGCATAGACGCCGCGGTGAGAGACCACCCCCTGCGCAACCTCTCTGGTGTCGGGAAAGTGCCACGCCTGCCACGTTCTCCGACCCTGGCACACATAGACGCCGCGGTGAGAGACCACCCCCTGCGCACCCCCCCTGGTGTCGAGAAAGTGCCACGCCTGCCGCG
>CAUYUJ010002166.1:0-12500 GCA_963575745.1 Prorocentrum cordatum
TGTTCGGGGCCATGCCCGAGACGCAGGAGTGGGAGTTCAAACCGAAGGGGCGCGTTCGCAATCGTGCGGGCTCGTTCGCAAGGGAGTTTCTGCTTGACCACCGAGCGCGCCTGGCTGCGGGAGATGTGCACCAGAAGTGCATGCTGCTGGCGCTGAAGACAGTGCCGCTGCGCGTGCGAAGTACGACGTGCAGCTGCGCGACGCGTCCGTGCGGGCGGTGCAGGCGGCGCAGGCGATCCTGACGCGGATGGTGAAGTTCACGTGCCACGAGTGCCAGGAGCGGTTCCCGGCGTTCCACCCAGCTTTCGAGCCGCCGGAGCAGCTCGCGGAGGAGATGCTGCTGCTGCGGCGCGGCGGGGACGGGCTGGCCGCGTGCAGCACGGAGGTGGCCGAGTGGGACGAGGTGCCGCCGCGCGACCCGCCGGACGGCTTCGCTCTGGAGTGCGCAGGGGCGTGTGTATGCGGTGCAGGCAGGACCTGGACAAGCAGGCCGCGGCCGCGGCCACGGAGGACGACCTGTATCAGGTGGTGGGGCTCCGCACCGCGCAGAACCACATGGACCCGTGCTTCCGCTTCCCGTCCGATGACCTGCGCGAGCTTTTCGACCAGGCCACGCTCACGGAGAGCCTGCTCATTGCCCTGGACCACATGCAGGTGCACCTGGCCACGGTGTCCCGCACGGGGCTGCGCAAGTTCCGCAAGAACATCATCTCGTTCCCCCAGGATGTGGCAGGGTTCCCGCGGCGCCACGAGCTCATGAAAGGGTTCCGCGTGGGGGACCGCGTGAACTCGGCGCGCGGGCCCGGCGAGCGCCCCGACGACCCGCGCCGTCCCGAGCGCATGGCCGCGGGCTGCACGGACGAGGAGCGGCAGCGCTTCGGCGTGGACCTGCACGGGCGCCTGTCTTCCCAGGGCGCGTCGTGGAGGTGCTGCTCAGCGGGGACGTGATCATCGAGTACGATCATGGAGGCAGGGGGAGGGAGCTCCAGGAGAACGTGGAGCCGCGGGTGGTGCTGCCCTGGCACCCCCGGAAAGTGCCCTTCAGCTTGATGTTGCGGCGGAATGTAAGGTTCGGGAAGGAGGTCGTGGAGGGCCTGCACGTGCGCTGGCGCTACTGTGGGCACGTGCTCCGGGCGTTGTGTGCGTTTGCGGGCACGTATGGGCCCTGGCGCCTGGGGGGTACTGCGGACGAGCCCATGCACAAGTACTACGACCCGCGCCTGTTTGACGTGCTCCCGGACGACGAGATCCTCGCGTCCTACGCGCCGAGAGAGAGCGAAGACGGCGTCCTGCCGTCGGGGGCGAGGCCAGGGAGCCGGAGGAGCTTGGGCCCGTGACGGAAGCGGAGGCCATTGCTCGGGATTGCGTCCCCTGTGGCGTCGACGTCGTCACGCCGCGCCAGTTCATTGCCGCGGGCTTCGACGTGCACTTCGTCGGGCCCCGCGACGACGCAGGGCGCGAGCCTGCTGGCCGCGAGGGCGACGATGCGCGGGGAGGCGACGAGGGCGGCGCGGAGGCCGCGGCCGAGGGTGATGCCGATGCGGCGGCTGACGGGGAGTTCGACGTAGGCGTGGAAGATGAAGCCATGGCCGTTGATCACGACGTGTTCAGTGCGTGGCTCGACAAGGCGCAGTTTGAGTATGGTGGGCAGTGCAGCGATGGTGGACGGGGTTGCAGCCGGAGGCGGAGGGCCAGTTGGAGGGGTTGAAGTTTGGTGACGACGAGACGACGGAGGACCTGTTCGGCCGCCTGCTGGCTGCGGCGCGGGAGGATAACGCCGTGAAGTCCGTGCAGAGGGACTGCGTGGCCGTGGACTGCGTGCGCGTCGAGTTCCTCGTCGATTGGATGCGACCCCGTGTGCAGGGCCGGTTTGCCGGTGCGGAGGGCGGCGTCTCTCGCGAGTCGGTTTTGGACGAGGTGATGCGCGAGCTGGCCATGGCGGGAACGTTCGTGGCAGCTGCGCGCGATAGGGACACGGGGTGCGTCGAGGAGAACTTGCCGGAGTTTGACGAGGACGAGGCAGTTGCGCGGACGGGTGAGCGCTTGATTTACGGCTGGCCCGGACAGAGCGAGGACCCGGTCCCGGCGCGCGCCATCGGGCGTTTCGCGAGGGCGTTTCCGTTTGAGTTTCCCATGGGCATCGGCGACCTCTTCGACGACCGTCCCCGGCGGGTGTCCGTGCAGGACTGGGTGCAGCACCTGATGCGCTACCGCACCGGGCAGTTCGGCGGCGGCCCGCGTGGCCAGCGCGTGATGTGGGCCATGGTGAACGTGCTGCTCCTGAACGAGGCGCGGGGCAAGGGTTTTGGGGTGTATCGGACCATGTACAGGCGCGCGGGCCTCGGCGTCCAGGGCCCAAGTGTGATGACGAAGGGCGGGCTAAGGCAAATCCTGGAGAGCGAGGACCGCGTGCGGATCCTGGTGGGCCAGCTCGCGAACGTGGGCCGCGATGTGCCCTCGACCACCATGCACTGGTCGTATGAGTCGAAGAAGTTGCAGAGCACCGTGAAGCACCTGTCCTGGCACCCGCCCTGGGTCGAGGGCACTCAGGCGGACGGCGCCGAGCCGGTCGTCAGGCGGTTCCTCCGCGAGCTGGACCTGCCGGCGGGGAAGGGGCGGACTCAGCGCGGGCGTGCGCTTGTGCCGGATGTCGTCGGGCTCGGCCGTCACCCATCCATTTGGTGGACGCAGAATCCGTTTTACAACGCCGCGTATGACATTCAGCGCATGGGGGGAGGTCCAGGGGCGCGGGCGGCGGGAGACCGTGCTCTGGGGGATTGGGTTGGTGACGGGCGAGAGGAGCGCTTCCGTTTCGCGCGGGACAACCCGGACCTGTGGCCTACATGATGGCCTTGCGGGTGGAGCTGAACATGCGGATGGTGATGCCCGCCGTACTGCCCCACTCGGAGCAGTTCAAGTACATGGCCATGGCCAGGGCCGAGTGTGGCGCGGGTGGCAATCTGCATTACCACGGGTTCAGCGTGGGCTGCCTGGGCCGGCGGTTGCGCGGGTTCGCGCGGACGTGGACGGGGAGGGGGACATGCTTCCGCCGAGCGTGGCGAGTGACGTGGCGGCGTGCCTGCCCTCGCTTGAGGCAGGACCGCTGGCCTGGCCCCTGCAGGAGCGGAGGCGTCGTGGTGCGGCCCTCGCTGCCCTGGAGCAGGTCCTGCGCGCCGTTGCCGGCCGGCCTGGCCAGCGTGCGCCGCGGGCTCCTGCGGGTGAGGGCTCTGCGGCTTCGGGATCATGTAGTGACGATGGCGCAGGCGACGACGAGGATGAGTTCGTGGGCAGGGCTTCTGCGCTCCTCGACGCCCTGGTGGATCGAGGGTGGCTGGTGCTCGTGCAAGGGGAGGAGGGCGTCCGCGGCCAGGGGGCGGAGGCCGACGTTGCTTTCGAGCGCGTCGGGCCAGAGGATCCAGCGCCGGAGGACGAGGCGGGGGGTGATCCCGTGGAGGACGTTCAGGATGGTGATGGCGTTGAGGGCCGCGGTGCTGCTCGGGGGTCGAGACCTGCTGGGGTCCCCCACGGGGCCCGCGGGCAGCGACTATGGGGTGCTGGTCTCGACTTCGGCGTGCTGAAGCCGGAGCATGAGGACGTCGCGCTGCAGAGCGTTTTGGAGAAGCGGTTCTATGAGTTCTTCGGGCACGTTGTCTCGGAGTGGAACCCGTGCTACGACGACGCGGGCGCGTGCAGGTACACGTGGGACGACGAGGTTGGCGCCTTCGACCTGGACGCGGAGATGGAGGGCGAGGCTGTGCGCGAGACGTCGGAGGGCCGGGCGGTGCGTAGCGTGCCCGCTTCTGCGCCGGAGTGCTTGAACTTGCGGAAGGTTCTGGACGAGGCCTTTGCGTCCGAGGCGTCGGGGAAGTTGGACGTGCAACCCGTTCGGCGACTGGTGGCTGCGCTGGTGAACCGGGTGGCGCGGCACACGAAGCATGGCATGGGGCCGCCGCGGCTCGGGGTTCACGCGTGTGCTCGCGGAAAGGAGGGGTGCGTGTTCTGCCGATATGATTTACCGCGCGACAGGTGGGGCCGCGTCGGGCCCCGGCCGTTCCGCATGGAGAAGGGCCGCCGGGAGGGCCACTGGCAGGCGGTGTTTCCGCGGAAAGACAGGCTCTGCAATAGTTACGAGGAGCACGTGCTGTTGGCCAACATGGGGAACATTGACTGGCGTCCCGTTCTGAACTTGTGGGCGGTCGTGGAGTACGTCACGAAGTACGCGACGAAGGCGCCCAAGGGCTCGCGGAAGATCAATGAGGTGCTCGACGACGCCGTCAACGAGGTCTGCGCTTACGTCCCAGAGGGCGAAGGGACTGATTTCCTTCGGCGCTCCATTCAGAAGTTCTTTGCTCGGATGCTCGGGGAGCGGGACTACCACTGTTACGAGGTGGCGCTGCTGGGGTTGCGCCTGCCTATGGTTTTGTCCATGCTGCCCGTCGTGACCCTCAACACGACGGGGGCCCGCGCGCTGAAGCCTGCGTCTGCGCTGCGGGACAAGGCAGATGACGAGCCTGTGCACTGGGATAGCAAAGTGGACAATTTCGACAAGCGCCTGGAGTTTGTGCGTCGGCAGCGTGCCAGGGGGGACGAGTCCATCTCGGTGGAAGAGGTGCGCGATGTGTCGTTGTTCGAATTCTATTGGAAGTACGCTGTGTACCGCGGGAAGCTGAGGCGCGGGAACCCTGCGGTGTGTCTGCAGGTGACCCCTTGCTATAGCGCGGAGTGCGCGAACGTGCAGCACGCCTGCCACAAGGCGTACGCGCGGGCGAACGTCATCGCGCACTGGCGGCACATGGCGACCGCGGACCGCAAGGCCATGATCGAACAGGAGATGCTGAGGGACGTCCGGCCGGTGACGGCGGCTTGCATTGGGGCCACGGAGTTCGTTCAGCCTTTGGCGGGCGGTGCTGGCCAGGATGCTGGAAGCGAGCGGTTCCTGGGCGTGCAAGATCTCTGTCTCAAGTCGGGGGGAAGGGCCTGGGGGGGGCAGAGCGATCAGTATTGGGGGCATATGATGATGGAGATGCTCACTGACCCCATGCTCCGCCAGTGGGTTCCGGCGTGGGTCGTGGAGCAGTACGAGCGCGCGAACCCGTTCTACAAGGAAGTGCTCGGCGCCATCCTGGAAGACGGGGTCGCTAGCAACCGGGAGCTGCTGCGCCAGACGCGACGCGAAATGGTGAGGCGGCATGAGGCGGGCCAGCAGGGGCGGGGCGCGGGGGCAGAGGAGGCGGCGGGCGGCGCCGGGGGGCAGGCGTCCGATGATGGCTCTGGGCGCGGCGACGATGACAGAGACAGCGAGAAGGCGGAGTCGGGGGAGGAAGTGGAGGACTTGGTGGACAGACTCGTGCTGCGCGGGGACGAGGACCCGAACGAGGAGGCTCGGGATGCTGTCTTACGCGAGGCGCGGCCGGGGGAGGGCGCTGAGTCTGCTGCGGCCGCGGGGGAGGCGTCCGAGTGGGAGCGCCGCCCAGCCGATGAGCGCGTCAGCGCGGCAGGCCCTGCTGTGCAGGCGGCGGACGTGCGCGTCGGGGATGTTGCGGGCGATGAGGTGCGCGGCAGGGTCCGGGTGAACCCAAGGACTTCAATTGGTTGAACGAGGCGTGCAATGTGTCGACGAGCGAGAGAGGGCGTCTGGAGAAGCTCCGGGATGAGTGGTACGGAAAGGCCAAGGTAGGCGACGGGGCCGAGGTCGTCGAGCGCGCCGATCTCGACCCCTGGCAGAAGTTCGCCCACGACAACGTCATGGACGACCGCCATTCGGAGGCCGACCCGTTGAGATTGATGGTCACGGGCGTGGCCGGCACGGGGAAATCGCGCACCGTGCGCAGTTTCGTAGCCGCGAGGCGAAAGCGGGTGCGGCAGTTTGCCCCGAGGACGAGGCTGGATCAAGATCGCCGCGGCGTGCGCGAAATCCGGCGAGGGCCTGAAGAGATTGATGAGGAGGAGCGGAATTGCTGCTTGCTCGCCGCTCCCACCGGGTGCGCCTCGTTCCAGTTGAAATATGGCGCGACCACCCTGCACAGGGCGTTCGGTGTGCCGGTGGGATATTGCGGCCCTTGGGTACGCAAGGACGGGGACCGGTTTCAAAAGACGCAGACTCGACTGCGTCAGGCGAGGTTGTTTGTGTTGGATGAGATGAGCATGATCGGGCGGCAGATGCTGGGCAAGATCGAGTTCAAGGTGCAGGATACTCTTGGTGTTGCGGCGAAGCGTGCGGCGCAGGGTGCGAGGCCAGTGTATCTCGGCGGGAAGGATGCCGTGCTCGCCGGGGATCCGCAGCAGGCGCCGCCAATCGGCGATGACCCCCTGTACCGGATGGGCGCGTATGGGGGGTCTGCGAAGAACAAGCCCAGGGGGGCGGAGCGGACCCCCGACGACGCCTGGAGCACGGACAGGTTAGTGAATAATGGGAGTTTCGTGCGCGATACGTTCCAGGACGTGGCCGTGCTCCGGCGCGTGCACCGGTGGCGCGGTGAGAAAGAGGGGCTGTCGAAGGAGCGGCAGGCGGAGTACAGGCAGGATGCTGATCGCTTTTTGGAGGTCACGAAAGGCATGGCGCAGTGCACTTGGGAGCAGCGGGATCATGCGTGGTTGAAGCGCCGGAACAGGTCGGTGCTGCAAATGACCAAGGAGGGGAGGGAGGAGCTGGCGGCCTTCGAGACGGCCCCGCTGCTGATGGACGGCAGGAAGGATCGGGCCTCGGGTGCATGTGGCGCCGATAGAGTGAACATGGAGAGGTTGTACCAGGTAGCCGCTGCGAGTGGTAAGCCCATCGCGGCGTTGCGTGCCTACCACGACAAAAAGGAGAAAAAGCAGAAGTCTAGGCCAGACCAGATGGCGTCCGAGGACTTCCGCGGACTCGAGAACGAGCTGTACGTCTGCGAAGGGGCCCGCGTGCTGTTGACTCAGAACCTCTGGGTTGAGGCGGGGCTCATGAACGGGGCGATGGGTACGCTGCGCGGCTACATGTGGCCCGAGGGCGCCGACCCGCACAATGGCGCTCGGCCGGATTTGCAGGCGCCCCTTTGCGTGTTCGTCGAGTTCGATGATATCGATCTAGGGACAGACGGGCAGGGTCGGCCGCGGTCGTTTTTCCCGGGAGACGAGGAGCGGCGGAACTGGGTGCCCATTTGGAGGCAGAGAGTGTCTTCCACCATGGAGGAGGGCGTGTGGCGCGAGAACTACCCGTTGCAGCTGGCATGGGCGTTGACGCACTGGAAGGCGCAGGGGATGACGTTGGCGAAAGTCCGCGTGCACCTGTCAGCGAAGACCGCGGCCGTTGCAGGGATCGGTTTCGTCGCCACGACGCGTGTGAAGCATCCCTGGGACTTGGTGTTCGAGGAGGACCTGCCGGAGTATGCGGACTTCATGAGGGCCAGGCATACGACGGCGTTCCGGGAGCGGCGACGCTTCGAGTTGCGACTGGAGGCTCGCGCTTCCCGCACGTTGCGGAAATACGGGTACTGCGAGGCGGACTGCTGGACTGAGGAGGAGAAACGCGCGGCGGAGACATTGCTGGGTCGTTTGAAGACCGTTGCCGCGGCTCAGGCGGAGAGGTTGAGAGGGGCGGGCAGAGTGGTGGATGAGGACACTTGGCTGTGGGGTGAGGAGGGGCCGCCTTTCGCGTCCGAGCTCGACAGCGCCGTTGCTGCCGAGGCTGGAGAGGACGACGTCGCGGCGCGGCGCCTCCGTGCCGTGGCCGAAAGGCTTCTGGACCGGAGGCGGGTGCGCTTCGCGACGCGGGAGGAGAAGGGCGCCGCGCGGGATCTGCTTGTTGATGTCGGTGCCCTCGCTGCTTGTGCGTCCCGGGAGGATTTGCGCGAACGTCTGACGGCTGCTGCCGGGCGCCTGACGCATGAGTCTTCGGGTTCGGGTGACAGGGAGGGGTTCCTGCGCGGCGTGGTCGACTTGATTGTGGAGCGGTGGGAGGCGTCTGGGGCGTGGGATGAGCGAGTGTTCGATTCCGTGGCTCCGAGCATGGGCCCGCTGCATATGAGCGCCGTGAAGGAGGCCATGGGCGCGCTGGTGCCCCCGCGCCTGCATAAGAGTTTGGATAAGGCGGCGAAGAGGATGAAGGACGCGTTCGGGGACGTCCGTGGTGGCTGCGCGCTGCGCATGGACAAGTGGGTCGTGAACGTGCGAGCGGAGAGCGCGCTGGCAGAGGGCAGGCTGGAGGGCCAGGCGCTGGAGTTCTTCTTGAAGGTGGCGAGGCAGGTGTGCGCGGGGTTGGGGCTGCCGACGACTGTGGCTTCGGCAAAGGTAGGCCGGCACGTTGGTGCGGAGGAGACCCCGGAGCATTTTGCCCGGATTGCGCACAATTGGACGAGCGTGTGGGATGCGAACTCCGTGAGTGACAAGCAGGAGTTGCTAATGGTCGTCGCCGTGGACCCACTGAGCGGATCTGGTGTCGCGCAGGATTGGATGTTTGTGAGTGTTACGTCTGGTCGGCCGGGGGAGGCGCTCGGGCGAGCCGAGTCTCTCGCAGTGCGCGTGCACGATCGGGCCCGCAGGGAGGACGTGGCAGGGCGAATCGCCCGGAATATCGACGCACTGCTGCGACCGCTCGGTGCCAGTGCTGGGCGGCGCCCGCCGGCGGTGGAGTTCGGGGACGCGCCGCGCGTTCGTGTTCCTTCGCAGAGGATCGCCTGCGCGCTCGGGCTTCTGCTGGGCCGTGTCGGGCGCCTGGCGAATGCGGGCGTGCTGGATGCGTCGGCGGAGTCCTTCGTGCCTGACGTGTGTCGCGTGCTGCGGGGCGCGTTCGCGTCGTTCCGGGCGGGCGTCGGCGCGCGGGGGGCGCGGGATGTCATGGAGTTGTTGCTTTCGGAGCAGGAATGCCGCGACGTTCTGGGCGCGTTCGGCGTCGTGCCTCGCGCGGGTGCTTCGGCGCCCAGCGCGACGGGCGCGAGCTTGCCGAGGGCGGCTGTGCCAGGGGAAGCGGCGGGTGAGGCTGGCGAAGAGGAGGGCCTGGAGGGCGCGTCGACGTTGTCGTTTGCCACGTGGAATATCGCTGGTGGGCATCGCTCGGCCGTGGCGCCGCCCTCCTGGAGCGACCGCGACCAGCGCGCGGCGGTCCTGGGCGAAGTGCTCCGTTGGAGGCAGGCGCGCGGGGTTGATGTCGTTGCTCTGCAGGAATGCGAGGGCGAGGAGGCGTACAAGGAGCTGGAGGCGGAATTCCAATTGGTTGGCGTGGCCCATGCGCACGAGTCCAGGGGGTACGTGCACCTGTACGTGAGGCGCGGTCTGCGCGCGGAAGGCAAGGCTTTGTCAGGGGAGGACCCGTGCGTGCTGTGCCGGGTCGAAGTTCCCGTAGGCGGGGGCGCGGGCGGCGCGGGGTGGGTGAACGTGGCCGCGGTCCACTTGCCCGCGGGTGCGGCATGGGAGCGGCGTCACGCGATACTTCGGAAGATTACGAGGACTTGCGCGGAAGGTTGCGACCGGCTGCTCATTGTGGGCGACATGAACAGCACGGACTCCCAGGTGCAGGCCGCTGTGGAGCAGCTGCGTTTGAAGGACACCTGGTACGAGGGTCGTTCTTGGGGCTGCCCCGGGAACAAGTTTTACTCGGGTCTCGGCGAGAGGGGGGCTGTCGGACAGAGACGGGACCGGGTCATGTTCGGGGCGGAGCTTTGGGCGGAGGTGCATTTGGTAGGGAAGGGGAAAGTGTTCTTCGAGGGCTGCGAATTCCATGTGTCAGACCACTTTGGGCTGTTCGGGTATGTGCGTGCCCACGCGTGCTTCGGTTCTCGCGAGCATAAGATGAGGGCCCTGGCGCAACGCTGCCGGCTCGCGCTCCAGGCGACGCGCGATCGGTCGCACCGGCTGGAGGGTGCCGAGGTCCAGAATCGGTTGCAGCAGGGGCGGGAGGCTGCGGCCTTGGCGAGGCAGCAGGCGCAGGACCGAAACCGGGAGGCGTACTTGCGAACGCAGCAACGCGAGGCAGCCCGAAGACAGCGCCGTCGGGAAGAGCTGGTGTCCGCGGCGTTCGGGCCGCAGAGTTTGTTCGCGTCGGAGCGCCCGGCTCAGCCTCCGCCGAGCCCTGGAGAGATGGACGTGCCTCGCGTGGATGGTATTCGCGCGGCTTCGTGGGACAGCGTGAGTAGCGTGCCCGTCCGTGGGATGCCGCGGCCTGGGCATTCTTGCTACGTGGTCAGCGTGACGCAGCTGATGCTGCGGACGCCTGCCGTCTGGGAGTGGCTTCGATGGCACGCGGAGGGCGATTGCGAGGAGAGGGCCAGTGGGCGTTGCTGCGTCTGCGGGATGTGGGACACGCACAATCAGTTGGTGTCGCGACGCTGGCAGGGCGGACCCGTGAGCGTGCGGCGGCGAACGAATGTTGATAGCGAGGACGTTTTCCTCGGGCAGCCCAGTGAGTTCGACAACGAGTGGCAGCAGCATGATGTGTTTGCGTATTGTGGTAAGCTGATGTCGGCTGCGCGCCGCGGAGAGGAGTTGGCCGGACGCTTTGCGTCGTGGGACCCCGAGAGCATTCGTGCGACGAACATGCGCGTGACGCACGTGGATCGGATGTTCGGGTTTGTGATGGAGAAGCGGCAGAAATGCCGTCAGTGCGGGCACTTGTCCGTCTCGTACGAGGCGGAGGATGTTCTGAAGCTGCGGGTCCACGCGCGGCCCGGCGGGCCGATGATGTTGTCGGAAATGTACTCCGACTTTTGCGCGCCTGAACAAGTTGAGAAGAGCTGCCCAGCGTGTTGCCGCGCGGATGCCGACCGGGTTTGGCACGACCAGCAGACGCGACTCACGGGCGTGCCGCGCGTTTTGGTGGTTCAATTGAGGAGGGGCCATGAGGCGCGGCAGCCCGTGTGGGTCGAAGAGCAACTGAGGCTGCATGGGCTTCCCCAGATGCAGCTGGTTGGCGTTGTGTACCACAATGGGCAAACAGTGCATACCGGTCACTATACGACGTTGTGCCGCGTCCCTGACGGGGGCTACGTTTTGTTTGACGACGACAAGCCGCCGCGCAGGATGCGAGGCGAGCCGGCGCACGTGAAGCCGAAGGAGGCGTACATGGCGGTGTACTGTCGCATGGGGCGCAGTCAGGGGCAGAGCGCCGACGCGGGGGCACCAGGGGTTGGCGGGGCGCCAGATGAGCAGAGCGGTGGAGGGGGGGGCGGGGCAGGCATCGGGGGTGTGGGAGCTGGCGGGAGTGAGGTGACTGGCGTCGGTGGCGGTGGCGCCGGCGGCGCGAGCGCCTCGGGTCTCGGCGCGCGTTGCCGCGCTGCGGGGCGGCAGCCTGCAGAGGTCGCGGCGGAGAGCGAGGCGGGGTCGAGCGTGCGGGCGCCGGTGCCGGTCCGGGCGGGTGCCCCGCTTACGCCGGAGCGCGAAGGGGGCGATGGTGTCCTCAGCTCGCCGGCCACGGCCAGGCGCGTGCGGCGGAAGACTCCGGCTTCGCCGTCCGGGGAGATGCGCGGCGTCGATGCCGGCGGGGTCGCCGGGAGTGGCGCGGCGACGGCGAAGGGCGGGGTGCTCGGCGCCGCGCGTGCCGTGGGCGCGGCGGGCGGCCCGGGCGCGAGCGGCGGGGTCGCTGCGGGGTTGGGCTCTTTGCGCGGCGGAGGAGGGGGAGGGGGAGGAGGAGGGGGAGGTGCGGGACGAGGAGGGGGAGGTGTGCGAGGAGGTGGAGGAGGGGGTGGAGGGGGGTGGGCCGCGGGCTCGCCCGTCGGGGCTGCGCCGCATTCCGCAGCGAGGCGCGCGCGGAGGAAGAGGGCGGCGTCGCCGTCTGGCGCGGGCTGCGCCTCCGCTGGCGACGGAGTCGGTGGTCGCGCCGAGACGAGGCTGGGTGGCGGCGCCAATGGCGCGGTAGAGTCTGGGGACGTTGGCGGAGGGAACGATGGTGCCGCTGGGAGAGATGCGCGAGGTGGGGGCGGCCTTGCGAAGCTGCGTGCGGGCGGCAAAGGCCGCGGCAAAGCGGGGGGGCACGCGGCTGCGTCGGGCGACGCAGAGGTGGCTGTGGAGGAGCCGGGAGTCTGCGCGGGGAGAGGATTGCCGGGGGCGGCCAGGGCGTCCGCGCCAGGGGGGAGAAAGCCGGAGACTGTGCCAGAGGCAGTGGCTCCGCGCAGGTCTGCCCGGCTGGCGGCGCAATCTGCGCCTGGCGCGGTCGCGGGTGAGGGGGCGGGGGCGGGCGAGGGCGCGTTTGTTCGCGCGGGGGTGCTGCTGCGCCCGAAGCGCGTGGAGCGGGCGGAATCTTCGCGCGGAGGCGGCGCCGACCGAGTGGTGACAGGTTTCGGTTCAGAAAGGGTCGAGGACTTGGCTGCTTTCCAGCGCGGCCGCGCTCGGGCGGATGCGACGCGCGCGTCGCAGCGGGTGTCGGGGGGGGCCCGGGGGTTGGCCGTGGACATGCAGGGGTAAGAGCTGGATCGGTCGGCGGGGTCCGCCTGGCATTCGGGCCGATAGGACAGGGCTGGGCAGGGATTTTGGGTTTCGAAGAGGGAATGAAGGGGAGGTGTGTGTGTGTGTGTGGGGCGTGCGATCGGGAGGTGGGG
>CAUYUJ010002166.1:17500-55000 GCA_963575745.1 Prorocentrum cordatum
ACTTAACTCGAGCTGTAGGGCAGCTATAGTGCTGGTAAGCACACCTACCGCACCCAGAATCATCAGGCGCGTTCGCCTGTTGAATACAGAGCTCTGAACTCGGTCTGTTGCGCGATCCAGAATCACGAAACTGTTCGTATTCTTCCAGTCATCTTGAGAGCTATTGTCGGCGTTCTGCACTCAATTCGGGCTGTAGGGAGGCTGCAGGGCGGGTAATCGCAGGAATCGATTCGGAGACATCAGACGCGTCCGTCTGTCGCATTCAGAGGTCTGAACTCGGTCTGATACTCGAGTTCGGCTGAAAAACTATTCGTTCTCTGCAATTTTTTCCGACAGTATATGTTGTCAGGAAGCTCTACGAGTCCCCCGGCGGTAACAAAGGTTGACGGTTTACCGCCGGCGCCCAGTAATTCCGGCGCGCTGGAGAGCTAGTTGGCCCGAAAAATTTCGACGGAACTTAACTCGTAGAGCTTCCCTTAGCTAGTTATAGCTGGAAGCTAAGAGTAATTCCGGCGCGTCCCAGAGCTAGTTGGCAAGAAAAATCTCGACGGACCTTTTGGTGACTTTTGGTCGGTTAAAAATTTTGTTCTCGAAATTTGACAATTCGTTAGAGCTCTAGTATTTTTTCCATGATATTTGATCTTATTCCCGCTCGCCATCTTGATCTCAGCTCGATCGGGTAACTTTGAAGGCCAAAAAGCAGGCAGGCGGGAACGGCCATTTCGAGTCATCTTGATAGGCGCTGTCGGTTTTCTCAAGATAACTCGAGCTTCAGGACACCTACAGAGCTGGTCAGCACAGCTAATGCGTTCAGAATGATCAGGCGCGTTCGCCTGTTGAATCCAGAGGTCTGAACTCGGTCTGCTAGCCGAGCTAGGGTCGCAAACCTGTTCGTATTATTCGAGTCATTGTAGCAGACGCTCTCGGTTTTTCGTACTTAACTCGATCCATAGGGCAGCCACCGAGCTCATACTAACAGAAATCGATTAAGAATCATCAGGCGCGTTCGTCTGTTGCATGAAGAGCTCTGAAATCGGCCTTCTTCCCGAGCTAGGTTCGCGAACCCATGCGTATTGTTCGAGTCATCTTGAGAAGTGCTCTCGGTTTTCTGTACATAAATCGTGCTGGGGGAGGGCTATAGCTCTGCTGGTCACAGGAATCGATTTCGAGACATCAGGCGCGTCCATTCGTCGAACCGATCGCTCGAAACTCGGTCTGCTGCTCGAACAAAATCTGCGGAACTGTTGTATTATTCGAGTTATCCTGAGAGGTACTCTCGGTTTTCTGCACTTAACTCATGCTGTATGGGCTGCAGAGCTGGTAATCACAGAAATCGATCCGCAGACATGAGACACGTCCGCCTGTCGCATTCAGAGGTCTGAACTCGGTTTCATACTCGAGCTCGATTGGAAAACTGTTTGTTTGTTTTGTTTGAGTCATCTTTGGAGGTTCGTAATCGCTTGGGCTGAAAAACTGGTCGTTCTCTGAAATTGGTTTCACATTATATATTGTCAGGAAGCTCTACGAGTCCCCCGGCGGTAAGAAAGGTTGACGGTTTACCGCCGGCGCCCAGTTCGGTGACTTTTGCTCGGTTGAAAATTTCGTTCTCGAAATTTGACCATTCGTTAGAGCGCTAATGCGTTCAGAATGATCAGGCGCGTTCGCCTGTTGAATCCAGAGGTCTGAACTCGGTCTGCTAGCCGAGCTAGGGTCGCAAACCTATTCGTATTATTCGAGTCATTGTAGCAGACGCTCTCGGTTTTTCGTACTAAACTCGATCTATAGGGCAGCCACAGAGCTCATACTAACAGAAATCGATTGAGGATTATCAGGCGCGTTCGTCTGTTGCATCAGGAGCTCTGAACTCGGCCTGCTCTCCGAGCTAGGTTCGCGAACCCATTCGTATTGTTCGAGTCATCTTGAGAAGTGCTCTCGGTTTTCTGTACATAAATCGTGCTGGGGGAGGGCTATAGCTCTGCTGGTCACAGGAATCGATTTCGAGACATCAGGCGCGTCCGTTCGTCGAACCGATCGCTCGAAACTGCTGTTCGAACGAAATCTGCGGAACTGTTGTATTAAACGAGTCATCCTGAGAGGTACTCTCGGTTTTCTGCACTTAACTCATACTGTATGGGCTGCAGAGCTGGTAATCACAGAAATCGATCCGCAAACATGAGACACGTCCGCCTGTCGCATTCAGAGGTCTGAACTCGGTTTTATACTCGAGCTCGATTGGAAAACTGTTTGTTTGTTTCTTAGAGTCATCTTTGGAGGTTCATAATCGCTTGGGCTGAAAAACTGGTCGTTCTCTGAAATTCGTTTCACATTATATATTGTCAGGAAGCTCTACGAGTCCCCCGGCGGTAAGAAAGGTTGACGGTTTACCGCCGGCGCCCAGTTTGACCATTCGTTAGAGCTCTAGTATTTTTTCCCGTGATATTCGATCTTATTCCCGCTCTCCATCTTGATCTCAGCTCGATCGGGTAACTTTGAAGGCCAAAAAGCTCGGTGGCGGGATCGGCCGTTTCGAGTCATCTTGATATGCGCTGACGGTTTTCTGAACATAACTCGAGCTCTAGGGCAGCTACAGAGCTGGTAAGCACAGCTAATGCATGCAGAATGATCAGGCGCGTTCGCCTGTTCAACCCAGAGGTCTGAACTCGGTCTGTCAGCCGAGCTAGGTCCGCAAACCTGTTTCTATTATTCGAGTCAACTTGATACGCGTTGTCGGTATTTTCTACTTAACTCGAGCTGTAGGGCAGCTACAGTGCTGGTAAGCACTCCTATCGCACTCGGAATGATCAGGCGCGTTCGCCTATTGAATCCATAGATCTAAACTCGGTCTGCTAGCCGAGCTAGGTCCGCGAAGCTATTTGTATTATTCGAGTTAACTTGATACGCGTTGTCGGTATTTTCTACTTAACTCGAGCTTAAGGGCAGCTACAGTGCTGGTGAGCACACCTACTGCACTCAGAATCATCAGGCGCGTTCGCCTGTTGAATACAGAGCTCTGAACTCGGTCTGTTGCGCGATCCAGAATCACGAAACTGTTCGTATTCTTCCAGTCATCTTGAGAGCTATTATCGGCGTTCTCACTTAATTCGGGCTGTAGGGAGGCTGCAGGGCGGGTAATCACAGGAATCGATTCGGAGACATCAGACGCGTCCGTCTGTCGCATTCAGAGGTCTGAACTCGGTCTGATACTCGAGTTGGGCTGAAAAACTATTCGTTCTCTGCAATTTTTTCCGACAGTATATGTTGTCAGGAAGCTCTACGAGTCCCCCGGCGGTAACAAAGGTTGACGGTTTACCGCCGGCGCCCAGTAATTCCGGCGCGCCCCAGAGCTAGTTGGCAAGAAAAATCTCGACGGAACTTTTGATGACTTTTGCTCGGTTGAAAATTTCGTTCTCGAAATTTGAACATTCGTTAGAGCTCTAGTATTTTTTCCCGTGATATTCGATCTTGTTCCCGCTCGCCATCTTGATCTCAGCTCGATCGGGTAACTTTGAAGGCCAAAAAGCACGGTGGCGGGAACGGCCGTTTCGAGTCATCTTGATATGCGCCGTCGGTATTTTCAACTTAACTCGAGCTGTAGGGCAGTACAGTGCCTGTAAGCACAGCTATCGCACTCAGAATCATCAGGCGCGTTCGCCTGTTCAATCCAGAGGTCTGAACTCGGTCTGCTACCCGAGCTAGGTCCGCAAATCTATTCGTATTATTCGAGTCAACTTGATACGCGTTGTCGGTATTTTCTACTTAACTCGAGCTGTAGGGCAGCTACAGTGCTGGTAAGCACACCTATCGCACTCAGAATCATCAGGCGCGTTCGCCTGTTGAATCCAGAGGTCTGAACTCGGTCTGCTAGCCGAGCTAGGTCCGCAAACCTATTCGTATTATTCGAGTCAACTTGATACGCGTTGTCGGTATTTTCTGCTTAACTCGAGGTCTAGGGCAGCTACAGTGCTGGTAAGCACACCTATCGCACTCAGAATCGTCAGGCGCGTTCGCCTGTTAAATCCATAGGTCTAAACTCGGTCTGCTAGCTGGGCGAGGTCCGCAAACCTATTCGTATTATTCGAGTCATCCTGACTAACGCTCTCGGTTTTCTGTACTTAACTCGAGCTTCAGGGCAGTTACAGAGCCTATAGTCACATAAATCGATTGGAAATCATCGGGCGCGTTTGTCGTTGTATCGAGAGCTCTGAACTCGGCCTGCTGCCCGAGCTGGCTTCGCGAAACTATTCGTATTCTCCGAATCATCGTGCAACGAGCTCTCAATTTTCTGCACTCAACTCGTGCTGGGGGAGGGCTACAGTGCTGCGGGTCATAGAAATCGATTTGCACACATTAGACGCGTTCGTTGGACGATTCGAAAGCTCAGAACTTGATTTGCTGCTCGAACAGATTCGCGAAACTATTGTATTATTCGAGTCATTCTGAGAGATGCTCTCGGTTTTCTGCTAACTCGGGCTGTCGGGGGGCTGCAGGGCTGGTAATCACATGAGTCGATTCGCAGACGTCAGACGCGTCCGCCTGTCGCATTGCGAGGTCTGAACTCGGTCTGATATTCCAACTGGATTGCGAAACTGTTTGTTTTTTGTTAGAGTCATGGAAACTAGTCGTTCTCTGGATTATTTCCCACTCTATATACTGTCAGGAAGCTCTACGAGTCCCCCGGCGGTAAGAAAGGTTGACGGTTTACCGCCGGCGCCCAGTTATCAGGCGCGTTCGTCTGTTGAATCAAGAGCTCTGAACTCGGCCTGATCCCCGAGCTAGGTTCGCGAACCTATTTGTATTGGTCGAGTCATCTTGAGAAGTGCTCTCGCTTTTCTGTACTTAAATCGTGCTGGGGGAGGGCTACAGTGCTGCTGGTCACAGGAATCGATTTCGAGACATCAGGCGCGTCCGTTCGTCGAATCGAGAGCTCGGAACTCGGTCTTCTGCTCGAACAAGATCCGCGAAACTGTTGTATTATTCGAGTCATCCTGAGAGGTACTCTCTGTTTTCTGCACTTAACTCAGGTTGTATTGGGGGGCTGCAGAGCTTGTAATCACAGGAATCGATCCGCAGACATCAGACGCGCGCACCTGTCGCATTCAGAGGTCTGAACTCGGTTTCATTCTCGAGCTCGATTGGAAAACTGTTCGTTTGTTTTGTTAGAGTCATCTTGAGAGGTCGATAATCGCTTGGGCTGCAAAACTAGTCGTTCTCTGAAATTCTTTTCCACATTATATATTGTCAGGAAGCTCTACGAGTCCCCCGGCGGTAACAAAGGTTGATGGTCAACCGCCGGCCGAAGTTGAGTGCAGAAAACCGACAGCATCTCGAACAATACGGTAGTTTTGCATAGCTAATTCGAGCAGCAGACCGAATTCCGAGCTATGGCTTCCGCAGGCGGACGCGCCTGATGGCTCTAAATCGATTGCTGTCCCCAGCAGCACTGTAGCCCCCTACAGTCCGGGTTAAGTTCAGAAAGCGACAGTATCTCTTCAGATGATTCGAACAATACGAATAGTTTCGCGATTCTAGCTCGGGCAGCAGGGCGAGTTCAGAGCTCTCGATTCAACAGACGAACGCGCCTGATGATTTCCAATCGATTTCTGTGACTATGAATTCTGTAGCTGCCCTACAGCTCGAGTTAAGTAGAAAATACCGAGAGCGTCTGTCAAGATGACTCGGATTACGAATAGGTTTTTGAACCTAGCTCAGCTAGCAGACCGAGTTCAGGCCTCTGGGATCAATAGGCGAACGCGCCTGATCATTCTACGTCGATTAGCTGTGCTTACTGGCCCTGTAGCTGTCCTGAAGCTCGATTTATGTTCAGATTTAGAGAACCAACAGCGCGTATCAAGATGACTTGAAACGGCCGATCCCGCCTGCCTGCGTTTTTACAGTAAAAGGTACCCGATCGAGCTGAGATCGAGATGGCGAGCGGGAATATGATCGAATAGGATGGGAAAAAATACTATAACGAATGTTCGAATTTTAAGAACATAATTTTCAACCGACCAAAAGTCAGCTAAAGGTCCGTCGAGATTTTTCCTGCCAACTAACTCTCCAAGCCCCGGAATTACTCTCCAGCGCCCCAAAGTTACTAGCTGCACCCCGCGCCAGAATTCCTCTAGCTCATCGATGCCGAAGAGCTCTACGAGGTACTCAGCCCAAAGTTAACACATTGTCTCTAAATGCCGGGTCGGCCAACTAGCTCCACCCTGCGCCCAAATTCCTCTTAGCTCATCGTGCGAAGAGCTCTACGAGGTATGAACTCGAAACTGCCAACCGTTCCCTCAAGTCTTTCGATAGTAATATTGCAGCTACAGACAGAAAAGTTTACTGGCAGGCGGGAAATAACCCGCTACAGGTGGAACAAATAACTGTTCTTGAAACGAATTTTGAAATTTTACAGAAAGAAAGAAAAACCGACCCCAAGTCGTCACATTGTCTCTTAATGTCGGGTCGGCCAACTAGCTCCACCCTGCGCCCGAATTTCTCTTAGCTCTTGCCGAAGAGCTCTACGACGTACTTAACTCGAGCTGTAGGACAGCCACAGAGCTGTTATTTACAGAATCTGATTCAGAATCATCAGTTGCGTTTGTCTGTCGAATCCAAAGCTCTGAACTCGGTTTGTTCTCCGATCTAGAATTGCGAAGCTATTCGTACTGGTCGAGTCATCTTGACGAGTGCTCTTGATTTCCTTCACTGAACTCGCGCTGAGGGGGGCCACAGTGTTGGTGGTCACAGGAATCGATTTAAAGACATCAGGCGCGCCCGCCTGTCGAATCCAGAGCTCGGAACTCGGTCTGCTGCCCGAATTAGGTCTGCGAAACTATTGTATTGTTGGAGTCATCCTGAGAGGTGCTTTCGGTTTTCTGCACTGAACTCGGGCTGAAGGGGGGCTGCAGGGCTGGTAATGATGACTCGTAGAGCTTCCCTAAGCTAGTTGCTGGAACCTTACAAGTAATTCCAGCGCGCTGGACAGCTAGTAACTCGTAGAGCTTCTCTGCGCAAGTTATTGCTGGAAGCTTAAGAGTAATGACTCGTAGAGCTTCCCTGAGCAGGTTATACCTCGTAGAGCTCTTCGGCATCGATGAGCTAGAGGAATTCCGGCGCGGGGTGGAGCTAGTACCTCGTAGAGCTCTTCGTCATCGATGAGCGAGAGGAACACCTCGTAAAGCTCTTCGGCAAGATAAGCTAAGAGGAATTCGGGCGCAGGTGGAGCTAGTCGGCCGACCTGACCGTAAGAGGCGAAATTCCCGGATAGCTCCTTGGAGAGCTGAGGGTTCCAGATAAGAAGCCGGCGGAGGGTGGTGAGGAGCACGCGCCGCATTCGCCGGCCCACGATTCTCGCAGCGCCTTGCCGGAGCTTGCAGCGGGTCCGGGAGCGTGGCTTCCTAGCGTTTCCCAATACGCGTGGCTCCAGGGTGCGCGAAGCGCTTCGGCAGAGCTTCGGAAGAGCTTCGGCAGTTCTTCCAGGCTCCTAGGCAGATCTTCCTTGCGCGCTCTGCAGGGCCCCACGCAACGTAAACGGCGCCCCTGCAAGCGTCTCCTGCGAGGTTTCCAGCGTCCCGCGCATACCTCGTAGAGCTCTTCGTCATCGATGAGCTAGAGGAATTCCGGCGCGGGGTGGAGCTAGTTGGTCGACCCGACCAGAACGGACAATGTGGTAACTTTTGGGTGGTTTGCAAATATTTGGAAGATATTTGACCATTTATTTTGAGAAAGCAGATTTTTCGCACCTGTAAACGATTATGACGGCCTCTCTGTCTTAATATGAGCTCTCTAGGCGCACTTTCACTATCAAAACACTTGGGCAACCAACTTCACGTTAACATGAAAAAAATCATGTTTCTCTTTTTCGAGAAATGCTTCCAGAAGCCCTCTCTTTTGATGCTGAGCACTCTTACGCGTGCTAGGAGCTCTACAAGGTCCGCGGCGGTGACCAGGTTGACGGTTCACCGCCGGGGCGCCAGTTCGTTTCAGGCTGCCTCGCAGAGGTCCCCATGCGGCGTTCCGCTTCGCTATCCGGGTTTTGGACGCTTACAAGTTGCCGGATAGCTCCTTGGGAGCAGAGGGTTTCAGATACGAAGCCGGCTGTGGGTGGTGAGGAGGACACGCCCACCTCCGCCGGTCCACGATCGTCGCAGCAGCTTGCCGGAACCGGCAGCGGGTCCGGGAGCGTGGCTTCCTAGCGTTTCCCAATACGCGTGGCTCCAGGGTGCGCGAAGCGCTTCGGCAGAGCTTCGAAAGAGCTCCGGCAGTTCTTCCAGGCACCTAGACAAATCTTCCTTGCGCGCTTTGCAGGGCCCCACGCATCGTAAACGGCGCCCCTGCAAGCTTCTGCGAGGTTTCCAGCGTCCCGCGCATCGTTTCCGGCGGCCTGGCAAAGGTCCCGTGTGGTGTTTTGGAGCGCTTCGCGCTATGCGCGTGGCTTCGCTATCCGGGTTTTGGACGCTTACAAGTTCCCGGAGAGCTTGCTAGGGTTTAAGATTAGAAGACGGACGGTGGATGTTCCCGGATAGCTCCTTGGGAGCAGAGGGTTTCAGAGAAGAAGCCGGCGGTGGGTGGTGAGGAACACACGCCCACCTCCGCCGGTCCACGATTCTCGCAGCGCCCTGCCGGAACGGGCAGGGGTGCGGGAGTGTGGCTTCCTAGCGTTTCCCAATGCGCGTGGCTCAAGGGTGCGCGAAGCGCTTCGGCAGAGCTTTGCCAGTGCTCGCAGGCTCCTAGACAGTTTGGAGCGCTCTGCGCTCCGCGCCTTGCCTCGCTATCCGAGTTTTGGACGCCTGCAAGTGCCCCCAAGATCTCCTCCGCGGCTCTCCAGAATGCCCGCAGCAGGTCGTTCGAGCCGGGAACTGGTGCGGGAGAGCTTCCAGCAAGCTTCCACGCATGCCTGCATGCGTGCAGGCACGCATGGAAATGATTCTGGCAGTCTTTTCGCCGCGCTCCACGGAAGCTCCTCAGACTCTCCAGAAAAGTGTCCCGTCCCCGAGATTCTCTTTTCTCTGCGTTTTAGATGCTACCAAGTGTGACGACTTGGGGTCAGTAACTCGTAGAGCTTCCCTTAGCAAGTACCTCGTAGAGCTCTCGGCATCGATGAGCTAGAGGAATTCCGTCGCGGGCGGGAGCTAGTTGGCCAACCCGGCCCGGGCGGACAATGTGGAACCTAGGGTCGGTTTTTAGAAGATAGCAAGATTTTTTGAAATTTATTTTGCAAATTTGAATTTTTATTCTATGCAGGGACTGATGGCGCTTTCGATGGTGCAATTCTTAGGGCTCTAGCTACATTATATCGATCAAAAGACTGCGTGGAACCAGTATTCTGTACGACCGAAATAAGATGTCTTTATTTTCGAGGCTGACATTGAGAAGCTTTTCTCTGCTGTGATCTCGCTCACTTGTCTATTCAGAGCTCTACGAGGGTCCCGGCGGTAACATGATTGACGGTTTACCGCCGGATCTGAGTTATTGCTGGAAGCTAAGAGTAATTGCGGAGCGCCCCACAGCTAGTTGGCTCGAAAAATCTCGACTGAACTATCTCGTAGAGCTTACCTCGTAGAGCTCTTCGGCGTCGATGAGCTAGAGGAATTCGGGCGCGGGCGAGAGCTAGTTGGCCAACCCGGCCCGGGCGGACAATGTGGTAACCTGGGGTCGGTTTTTGGAAGATAGCGAGATATTTTGAAATTCATTTGCAAATTCGAATTTTTATTCTATGCAGTAAATCATGGCGCTTTCGATGGTGCAATTCTTAGGGCTAGGGCTGTAGCTAGATTATGTCGATCAAAAGACTGCGGGGAACCATATTCTGTACGACCGAAAATAAGATTCCTTTATTTTTGGAACTGGTATTAAGAAGCGTTTTCTGCTGTGATCTCGAATATCACCTGTATATTCAGAGCTCTACGAGGGTCCCGGCGGTAACCTGGTTGACGGCTTACCGCCGGATCCCAGTTTTCACAACTTTTGCTCGGTTGAAAATTTTGTTCTCAAAATTTGACAATTCGTTAGAGCTCTAGTATTTTTTCCCGTGATATTCGATCTTCCCGCTCGCTATCTTGATCTCAGCTCGATCGGGTGAATATCGAAAAGCACTGTGGCGGGATCGGCCGTTTTGAGTCATCTTGATATGCGCTAACGGTTTTCTGAACATAACTCGAGCTCTTCGGCAGCTACAGAGCTTGTAAGCACAGCTAAAGCATGCAGAATGATCAGGCGCGTTCGCCTGTTGAATCCAGAGGTCTGAACTCGGTCTGCTAGCCGAACTAGGGCCACAAACCTGTTCGTATTATTCGAGTCATTTTAATAGAAACGCTCGGTTTTCTGCACTTAACTCGAGCTGTAGGACAGCTACAGAGCTGATATTCAGAGGCACCAATTCAGAATCATCAGTTGCGTTTGTCTGTCGACTCCAGAGCTCTGAACTCGGCCTGCTGCCCGATCTAGAATCGCGAACCTATTCGTATCGTTCGAGTCGCTTGCGAGATGCTGTCGGTTACCTGGACTTAACTCGGGCTGTAGGGGGGGCTGCATGGCTGGTAATCACTGGGATCGATTTGAAGACATCAGGCGCGTCCGCATGTCGAATACAGAGCTCTGAACTCTGTCTGCTGCCCGAACTAGGTCCGCGAAACTATTCCTATTGTTCGAGTCATCCTGAGAGGTGCTGTCGGGTTTCTGCACTTAACTCGGGCTGTAGGGGGGCTGCAGGGCTGGTAATGACAGGAGTCGATTCGCAGACATCAGACGCGTCCGTCTGTCGCATTTAGAGGTCAAAAACTATTCACTATAAGTCAGATTGTTGGTAAGTGCTGTCTATTTTCTCAACTTAAGTCGAGAAGCTCTACGATACCGCCGGCGCCCAGTTATTCTATCTTTGTGCAAAATTTGAAAATTCGTTTTACAAACAGGTATTTTCCCATTTGTAGCGGGTTACACCGCGTCTGCCAGGTAAATTCCCAGGTCTGAAGCTTTCATATTACTGTGAAAAGATTTGAGGGAACCGTTGGCCGTTTCGAGTCATCTTGACACCCGTTGACGGTTTTCTGTACTTGACTCGAGATTTAGGACAGCTACAGAGCTGATAATTACAAAAAACCGATTCAGAATCATCAGGCGCGTTCTTCTGTCCCATCGAGAGGTCTGAAATCGATCTGCTCCTCGAGCTAGGCCCGCAAAACTATTTGCAATATACGATCATTTTGACGAGTGTTGTCGGTTTCCCTTAACTGAAGATTTAGAAGAGCTACAGTGCTGGTACATATAAATCGACCCAGTATGATCCGGCGCGATTTTTCTCGCATCGAAAGGGCCGAACTCGGTCTGGCAGCTAGGTCTGTGACGACTTGGGGTCAGTAACTCGTAGAGCTTCCCTTAGCAAGTACCTCGTAGAGCTCCTCGGCATCGATGAGCTAGAGGAATTCCGTCGCGGGCGGGAGCTAGTTGGCCAACCCGGCCCGGGCGGACAATGTGGAACCTAGGGTCGGTTTTTGGAAGATAGCAAGATTTTTTGAAATTCGTTTTGCAAATTTGAATTTTTATTCTATGCAGGGACTGATGGCGCTTTCGATGGTGCAATTCTTAGGGCTCTAGCTACATTATATCGATCAAAAGACTGCGTGGAACCAGTATTCTGTACGACCGAAATAAGATGTCTTTATTTTCGAGGCTGACATTGAGAAGCTTTTCTCTGTTGTGATCTCGCTCACTTGTCTATTCAGAGCTCTACGAGGGTCCCGGCGGTAACATGATTGACGGTTTACCGCCGGATCTGAGTTATTGCTGGAAGCTAAGAGTAATTGCGGCGCGCCCCACAGCTAGCTCGAAAAATCTCGACTGAACTATCTCGTAGAGCTTACCTCGTAGAGCTCTTCGGCGTCGATGAGCTAGAGGAATTCGGGCGCGGGCGAGAGCTAGTTGGCCAACCCGGCCCGGGCGGACAATGTGGTAACCTGGGGTCGGTTTTTGGAAGATAGCGAGATATTTTGAAATTCATTTGCAAATTCGAATTTCTATTCTATGCAGTAAATCATGGCGCTTTCGATGGTGCAATTCTTAGGGCTAGGGCTGTAGCTAGATTATGTCGATCAAAAGACTGCGGGGAACCATATTCTGTACGACCGAAAATAAGATTCCTTTATTTTTGGAACTGGTATTAAGAAGCGTTTTCTGCTGTGATCTCGAATGTCACCTGTATATTCAGAGCTCTACGAGGGTCCCGGCGGTAACCTGGTTGACGGTTTACCGCCGGATCCCAGTTTTCACAACTTTTGCTCGGTTGAAAATTTTGTTCTCAAAATTTGACAATTCGTTAGAGCTCTAGTATTTTTTCCCGTGATATTCGATCTTCCCGCTCGCTATCTTGATCTCAGCTCGATCGGGTGAATATCGAAAAGCACTGTGGCGGGATCGGCCGTTTTGAGTCATCTTGATATGCGCTAACGGTTTTCTGAACATAACTCGAGCTCTTCGGCAGCTACAGAGCTTGTAAGCACAGCTAAAGCATGCAGAATGATCAGGCGCGTTCGCCTGTTGAATCCAGAGGTCTGAACTCGGTCTGCTAGCCGAACTAGGGCCACAAACCTGTTCGTATTATTCGAGTCATTTTAATAGAAACGCTCGGTTTTCTGCACTTAACTCGAGCTGTAGGACAGCTACAGAGCTGATATTCAGAGGCACCAATTCAGAATCATCAGTTGCGTTTGTCTGTCGACTCCAGAGCTCTGAACTCGGCCTGCTGCCCGATCTAGAATCGCGAACCTATTCGTATCGTTCGAGTCGCTTGCGAGATGCTGTCGGTTACCTGGACTTAACTCGGGCTGTAGGGGGGGCTGTATGGCTGGTAATCACTGGGATCGATTTGAAGACATCAGGCGCGTCCGCATGTCGAATACAGAGCTCTGAACTCTGTCTGCTGCCCGAACTAGGTCCGCGAAGCTATTCCTATTGTTCGAGTCATCCTGAGAGGTGCTGCCGGGTTTCTGCACTTAACTCGGGCTGTAGGGGGGCTGCAGGGCTGGTAATGACAGGAGTCGATTCGCAGACATCAGACGCGTCCGTCTGTCGCATTTAGAGGTCAAAAACTATTCACTATAAGTCAGATTGTTGGTAAGTGCTGTCTATTTTCTCAACTTAAGTCGAGAAGCTCTACGAGTCCCCCGGCGGTAACCAAGGTTGACGGTTTACCGCCGGCGCCCAGTTATTCTATCTTTGTGCAAAATTTGAAAATTCGTTTTACAAACAGGTATTTTCCCATTTGTAGCGGGTTACACCGCGTCTGCCAGGTAAATTCCCAGGTCTGAAGCTTTCATATTACTGTGAAAAGATTTGAGGGAACCGTTGGCCGTTTCGAGTCATCTTGACACCCGTTGACGGTTTTCTGTACTTGACTCGAGATTTAGGACAGCTACAGAGCTGATAATTACAAAAAACCGATTCAGAATCATCAGGCGCGTTCTTCTGTCCCATCGAGAGGTCTGAAATCGATCTGCTCCTCGAGCTAGGCCCGCAAAACTATTTGCAATATACGATCATTTTGACGAGTGTTGTCGGTTTCCCTTAACTGAAGATTTAGAAGAGCTACAGTGCTGGTACATATAAATCGACCCAGTATGATCCGGCGCGATTTTTCTCGCATCAAAAGGGCCGAACTCGGTCTGGCAGCTAGGTCGACGAAACATTTTTTTTTGTTAAAACAAAAAAAAACACATATTTCCGATATTTCTTCTTCACGCTTGAGAAGCTTCTTTCGTGTGCTTCGAGCAGCGCCGCGCCTGAATAGAGCTCTACGAGGCTGTCGGTGGTTACCTGGTTGACGGTTTACTGCCAGATCCCAGTTGGGCCCCGACGAAAAGAGAGACTCTGGTAACCTGGAGTCGGTGTTTTTGATTCCCGGAGAGATCTCTAAGAGCCAAAGGGTTTAGATTAGAAGCCAGACGGTGATGGTGTCCGCGAGCAGGCCATCTTCGGCGGTCCATAATCCCGCAGCGGTTCGTTCGACCCGGCAGCTCAGGATGGCTCGAACAATACGAACAGTTTCGCGGACTTAGTTCGGGCAGCAGACCGAGTTCCGAGCTCTGAAGTCGATAGGGGGACGCGCCTGATGTCTCCGAATCGATTCCTGTGACTACCAGCACTGTAGCCCCCTGACAGCCCGAGTTAAGTACAGAAAACCGACAGCACCTCTCAAGATGACTCGAACAATACGAATGGTCTCGCAATTCTAGAGCGGGTAGCGGACCGAGTTTAGAGCTCTGGATTCAACAGACAAACGCGCCTGATGACTCTGAATCGGTTTATGTAAGTATCAGCTCTGTAGCTGTCATATAACTCGAGTTTAGTAGAGATATCCGAGAGCGGCTATCAAGATGACTCGAACAATTCGAATAGGTTTGCAACTAGCAGACCGAGTTCAGACCTCTGGATGCAACAGACGAACGCGCCTGATCATTCTGGATCGATAAGGTGTGCTTATCAGCTCTGTAGCTGTCCTGTATCTCGAGTTAAGTCCAATATACCGACAGCGCGTATCAAGATGACTCGAAACGGCCGATCCCGCCTGGACGCTTTTTGACAGTAAAAGGTACCCGATAAAGCTGAGATCAAGATGGCGAGCGGGAATAAGATCAAATATCGCGGGAAAAAATACTAGAGCTCTAACGAATGGTTGAATTTCGAGAATAAAATTTTCAACCGACCAAAAGTCACCAAAATGTCCGTCGAGATTTTTCTCGCCAACTAGCTTTCCAGCGCGCCGGAATTACTCTTAAGCTTCCAGCAACTGGGCGCCGGCGGTAAACCGTCAACCTTGGTTACCGCCGGGGGACTCGTAGAGCTTCCTAGCTCGACTCAAGTTGAGAGAACCGACAGCACCTACCAACATTCCGACTCATAGTGAATATGTTTTGGCCTCTGAATGGGACAGACGGACGCGTCTGATGTCTGCGAACCGACTCCTGTTATTACCAGCCCTGCAGCTTCCCTGCAGCCCGAGTTAAGTGCAGAAAACCGACAGCACGTCTCAGGATGACTCGAACAATACAGTAGTTTCGCAGACCTAATTCGGGCAGCAGACCGAGTTCCGAGCTCTGGATTCGACAGGCGAACGCGCCTGATGTCTTCAAATCGATGCCTGTGACCACCAGCACTGTAGCCCCCCTCAGCGCGAGTTGAGTGAAGAAAACCGAGAGCACTTCTCAAGATGACTCGACCAATACGAACAGGTTCGTGATTCTAGATCGGGCAGCGAACCAAGTTCACAGCTCTAGATTCGACAGACAAACGCAACTGATGATTCTGAATCAGTTTCTGTTAGTATCAGCTCTGTAGCTGTCCTACAGCTCGAGTTAAGTACAGAAAACCGAGAGTGTCTGTCAAGATCGCTCGAATAATACGAATAGGTTTGCAGACCTAGTTCGGCTGAGAGACCGAGTTCAGACCTCTAGGTCCAACAGGCGAACGCGCCTAATCATTCTACATCGATTAGCTGTGCTTACCAGCTCTGTAGCTGTCCTAAAGCTCGAGTTATGTTCAGAAAACCGCCAGCGCGTATCAAGATGACTCGAAACGGCCGATCCCGCCACCGTGCTTTTCGATAGTAATTTTCACCCGATCGAGCTGAGATCAAGATGACGAGCGGGAATAAGATCGAATATCACGGGAAAAAATACTAGAGCTCTAACGAATGGTTGAATTTCGAGAACAAAATTTTCAACCGACCAAAAGTCACCAAAAGTTCCGTCGAGATTTTTCTTGCCAACTAGCTCTCCAGCGCGCCAGAATTACTCTTAGCTTCCAGCAATAACTTGCTGAGGGAAGCTCTACGAGTTACTGTCGCCGGCGGTGAACCCTCAACCTGGTCACCGCCGGGAACCTCGTAGAGCTCCTTTCATGCGTAAGAGTGCTTCGAGTCGAAAGAGAGAGCTTCTGGAAGCATTTCTCGAAAAAGGGAAAAATTGTTTTTTTTTTTTCGCGTCGACATGAAGATGGTTCCTCCAAGTGTTTTGATAGTGAAACTGCGCCTACAGAGCTCATACCTTGACAGAGAGGCCCTCATAGTCGTTTACAGGTGCGAAAAATCTGCTTTTTCAAAATGAATTGTCAAATAACTTTCAAAAAATTGCAAAACCACCCAAAAGTTGCCACATTGTCCTCCGCCGGGTCGACCAACTGGGAACCGGCGGTAAACCAGGTTACCGCCGGGACCCTCGTAGAGCTATTTTCTCACACCGCGCTCCTCAGAACACAGAGAGTAAGCTTCTGGAGTGAGAAACGAAAAAAATCGAAAAAAACACATTTTTCTGTTTTTACCCAACGTTGGTTCCCCCATGTGTTTTGATAGACATACTGCACCTACGGACCTGAAAATTTTACTGGCAGACGCGTCTTAACCCACGACAGGTGCGAAAAATCTGCTTTCTCAAAATGAATTGTCAAATATCTTTCAAATATTCGCAAAACCACCCAAAAGTTGTCACATTGTCCGCCTCGGCCGGGTGGGCCAACTAGCTCCACCCGGCGCCGGAACTGGCGCCGGCGGTGAACCGTCAACCTGGTCACCGCCGGGAACCTCGTAGAGCTCCTAAGAGTGCTCAGAGTCGAAAGAGAGAGCTTCTGGAAGCATTTCTCAAAAAAGGGAAACATTGTTTTTTTTTCGTGTTGACATAAAGATGGTTGCTCCGAGTGTTTTCATGGTAAAATTACGCCTACAAAGCTCAGACTAAGACAGCGAGGCCCTGAAAGTCGTTTACAGGTGCTAAAATCTGCTTTCTCAAAATGAATTGTCAACTATCTTTCAAAAAATTGCAAAACCACCCAAAAGTTACCACTTTGTCCTTTCTGGCCGGGTCGACCAACTAGCTCCACCCCGCGCCGGAATTCCTCTAGCTCATCAATGCCGAAGAGCTCTACGAGGTATTCCTCTAGCTCATCGATAGCGAAGAGCTCTACGAGATAATTGGTAGCGTCCAAAACCCGGAGAGCAAAGAGGACACGCACTGAACAGCCGTCCTGGCAAGCCCACAGAAACTCACGTGAAGCTCCTGTGGGGCTTGGGGCGCTCCCCTGCAGCGTCGCTGAAACGGTGCCAGGAACGCTTCCACGCGTGCCGGCACGCGTGGAGGCCTGCGTGGAAGCTTGCCGGAAGCTCTCCCGGGTTTTCTGCACTTAACTCGGGCTGTAGGCGGGCTGCAGGGTTGGTAATCACAGGAATCGATTCGGAGACATCAGACGCGTCCGCCTGTCGCATTCAGAGGCCTGAACTTGGTCTGATACTGTTCGTATTGTTCGAGTCATCTTCAGGGTTGCTGTCGATTTACGCACGTAACTCGGGCTGTAGGAAAGCTACAGAGCTCGTGCAGAAGACAATCCAGAAGCATCGGGGGGGTCCGGCTGTTGCATCGAGAGGTCTGAAATCGCTTGGGCTGAAAAACTTCACGTTCTCTGCAATTTTATTTTCCGACATTATATATTGTCAGGAAGCTCTACTAGTCCCCCGGCGGTAAGAAAGGTTGACGGTTTACCGCCGGCGCCCAGTTCCGGGGCGCTGGAGAGCTAGTTGGCAAGAAAAATCTCGACGGACCTTTTGGTGACTTTTGGTCGGTAACTCGTAGAGCTTCCCTTAGCAAGTTACTGCTGGAAGCTAAGAGTAATTCCGGCGCGCTGGAGAGCTAGTTGGCAAGAAAAATCTCGACGGAACTTTTGGTGACTTTTGGTCGGTTGAAAATTTTGTGCTCGAAATTCAACAATTCGTTTTGGCTCTAGTATTTTTTTCCAGTGATATTCGATCTTATTCCTGTTCGCCATCTTGATCTCAGCTCGATCGGGTGAATATTACTATCGAAAAGCACTGTGGCGGGATCGGCGGTTTTGAGTCATCTTGATACGCGCTGACAGTTTTCTGAACATAACTCGAGCTTCAGGACAGCTACACAGCTGGTAAGCACAGCTAGTCGATGTAGAATGATTAGGCGCGTTCGCCTGTCGAAAACCTACTTGTATTATTTGAGTCATCTTGATAGAAATGTTCGGTTTTGTGTACTTAACTCGAGCTGTAGGACAGCTACAGAGCTGATATTGCAGAAACCGATTAAGAATCATCATTTGCGTTTGTCTCTCGAATCCAGAGCTCTGAACTCGGTCGTCTGCCCGATCTAGAATCGCGAAACTATTTGTATTGGTCGAGTCATCTTGAGAAGTGCTCTCGGTTTTCTTCACTCAACTCGCGCTAAGGGGGGCTATGGTGCTGGTGATGACAGGAATCGATTTGAAGACATCAGGCGCGTCCGCCTGTCGAATCCAGAGCTCGGAACTCGGTCTGCTGCCGAATTAGGTCTGCGAAACTACTGTATTATTCAAGTTATCCTGAGAGATGCTGTCGGTTTTCTGTTCTTAACTCGGGCTGTAGGGGGGCTGCAGTGCTGGTAATGACAGCAGTCGATTCGCAGACATCAGACGCGTCGGCCTGTCGCATTCAGAGGTCAAAAAATATTCACTATGAGTCGGAATGTTGTAGGTGCTGTCGGTGTTCCCAACTTATAAGTCGAGCTAGGAAGCTCTACGAGTCTCCCGGCGGTAACCAAGGTTGACGGTTTACCGCCGGCGCCCAGTTGAAAATTTTGTTGTCAAAATTTGAACATTCGTTAGAGCTCTAGTATTTTTTCCCATGATATTCGATCTCATTCGCGCTCGCCATCTTGATCTCAGCTCGATCGGGTAGCTTTGACTGCCAAAAAGCAGGCAGGCGGGATCGGCCGTTTCGAGTTATCTTGATAGGCGGTGACGGTTTCCTCAAGATAACTCGAGCTTCAGGACAGCTATAGAGCTGGTAAGCACAGCTAATCGATTAAGAATGATTAGGCGCGTTCGCCTATTGAACCGAGAGGTCTGAACTCGGTCTGCTAGCCGAGCTATGTCCGCAAACGTATTCGTATTATTCGAGTCATGTTGACAGAAGCTCTCGGTTTTCTGTACTTAACTCGAGCTACAGAACAGCTACGGAGCTGATACGTACAGAATATGATTCAGAATCATCAGTGGCCGTTGTCTGTTGAATCCAGAGCTCTGAACTCGGTCTTCGGCCCGATCTAGAATCGCGAAACTATTCGTATTGTTCGAGTCATCTTGAGAGATGTCGGTTCCTTGCACTTAACTCGGGCTGTAGGTGGCTGGTAATCACTGGAATCGATTCGGAGACATCAGGCGCGTCCGCCTTTCGAACCCAGAGCTCCGAACTCTGTCTGATGACCAAACTAGGTCTGCGAAACTATTTGTATTGTTCGAGGCATCCTGAGAGGTGCTGTCGGTTCCCTGCACTTAACTCGGGCTGTAGGGGGGGCTGCAGGGCTGGTAATCACAGGAATCGATTCAGAGACATCAGACGCGTCCGCCTGTCGCATGCAGTAGAGGTCTGAAATTGCTTGGGCTGAAAAATTATTTTTTCTCTGCAATTTTTCCCGACATTATATGTTGTCAGGAAGCTCTACGAGTCCCCCGGCGGTAAGAAAGGTTGACGGCTTACCGCCGGCGCCCAGTTGGCTCGAAAAATCTCGACAGAACTTTTGGTGACTTTTGGTCGGTTGAAAATTTTGTTCTCGAAATTTGACAATTCGTTAGAGTTCTAGTATTTTTCCCGTGACATTCGATCTTATTCCCGCTCGTCATCTTGATCTCAGCTCGATCGGGTGAATATTACTATCGAAAAGCACTGTGGCGGGGTCGGCCGTTTCGAGTCATCTTGATATACACTGATGGTTTCCTGAACATACTCGAGCTTTAGGACAGCTACAGAGCTGGTAAGCACAGCTAATCGATGTAGAATGATCAGGCGCGTTCGCCTGTTGAATCCAGAGGTCTGAACTCGGTCTGTTAGCCGAGCTTGGTCCGCAAACCTATTCGTATTATTCGAGTTATCTTGATAGAAACTCTCGGTTTCCTGTAATTAACTCGAGCTGTAGGACAGCTATAGAGCTGATATTTATTGAAACGGATGCGGACTCATCAGTTGCGTTTGTCTGTCGAATCCAGAGCTCTGAACTCGGTCTGCTGCCCGATCTAGAATCGCAACATTATTCGTATTGGTCGAGTCATCTTGAGACGTGTTCTCGGTTTTCTTCACCCAACTCGCGCTGAGGGGGGCTACAGGGGGGCTGAATCGATTCGAAGAGATCAGGCGCGTCCGCGTGTCGAATCCAGAGCTCGGAAGTCGGTCTACTGCCCGAACTAGGTTCGCGAAACTATTGTATTGTTCGAGTCATCCTGAGAGGTGCTGTCGGTTTTCTGCACTTAACTCGGGCTGTAGGGGGGCTGCAGGGCTGGTAATGACAGCAGTCGATTCGCAGACATCAGACGCGTCTGCCTGTCGCATTCAGAGGTCAAAAATATTCAGTATGAGTCGGAATGTTGGTAGGTGCTGTCGGTTTTCTCAATTTAAGTCGAGCTAGGAAGCTCTACGAGTCTCCCGGCGGTAACCAAGGTTGACGGCTTACCGCCGGCGCCCAGTTGGAGTCGATTCGCAGACATCAGACGCGTCCGCCTGTCGCATTCAGAGGTTAAAAAATATTCACTATGAGTCGGAATGTTGGTAGATGCTGTCGGTTTTCTTAACTTAAGTCGAGGTAGGAAGCTCTACGAGTCTTCCGGCGGTAACCAAGGTTGACTGTTTACCGCCGGCGCCCAGTGATTCCGGCGCACTGAAGAGCTAGTTGGCAAGGAAAATCTCGACGGACATTTTGGTTACTTTTGGTCGGTTGAACATTTTGTTCTCGGAATTCAACAATTCGTTTGAGCTCTAGTATTTTTTCCCGTGATATTCGATCATATTCCCGCTCGCCATGTTGATCTCAGCTCGATCGGGTGAATATTAGTATTGATAAGCACTGTTGCGGGATCGGCCGTTTCGAGTCATCTTGTTACGCGCTGACGGTTTTCTGATCATAACTCGAGCTTTAGGCCAGCTACAGCTAATCGATGTAAAATGATTCGGCGCGTTCGCCTGTTGAATCCAGAGGTCTGAACTTGGTCTGCTAGCCGAGCTAGGTCGGCAAACCTATTCGTAATATTCGAGTCATCTCAACAGAAACTCTCGGTTTTCTGTACTTAACTCGAGCTGTAGGACAGCCACAGAGCTGTTATTTACAGAAACTGATTCAGAATCATCAGTTGCGTTTGTCTGTCGAATCCAAAGCTCTGAACTCGGCCTGCTGTCCGATCTAGAATCGCGAAACTATTCGTATTGGTCGACTCATCTTGAGGAGTGCTCTCGATTTTCTTCACTCAACTCGCGCTGAGGGGGGCTACAGTGCTGGTGGTCACAGGAATCGATTTGAAGACATCAGGCGCGTCCGCCTGTCGAATCCAGAGCTCGGAACTCGGTCTGCTGCCCGAATTAGGTCTGCGAAACTACTGTATTGTTCGAGTCATTCTGAGAGGTGCTTTCGGTTTTCTGCACTTAACTCGGGCTGTAGGGGGCTGCAGGGCTGGTAATGACAGGAGTCGGTTCGCAGACATCAGACGTGTCCGCCTGTCACATTCAGAGGTCAAAAAATATTCACTATAAGTCGGAATGTTGGTAGGTGCTGTCGGTTTTTGTCAACTTAAGTCGAGCTAGGAAGCTCTACGAGTCTCCCGGCGGTAACCAAGGTTGACGGTTTACCGCCAGCGCCCAGTGTCTTCGCTTTCCGGGTTTTGGACGCTACCAATGGGTGGTTTTGCAAATATTTGAAAGAAATTTGACCATTTATTTTGAGAAACCAGATTTTTCGCACCTGTAGTGGGTTTTACCGCGTCTGCCAGCAACATTTTCAGGTCTGTAGGTGCAGTATTACTATCAAAAGACTTGGGGGAACCGACGTTGAGTGAAAGCAGAAAAACGTGTTTTTTTCAGTTTTTCCTTTCTCGCTCCAGAAGCTTTCTCTCCGTGTTCCGACAATTGCCGTGCAAGAAAAGAGCTCTACGAGGTTCCCAGCGGTAGTCAGGTTGACGGCTTGCCGCCGGTTCCAGTCGCTCTTCGGGTTTTGGACGCTACCAAGTTTTGTTCTCGGAATTGAACCATTCGTTAGAGCTCTAGTATTCCTTTCCCGTGGTATTCGATCTTATTCCCGCTCGCCATCTTGATCTCAGCTTCTTTTACTGCCAAAAAGCACGCGGACGGGATCGGCCGTCTGAGTCATAACTCGTAGAGCTTCCCTTAGCAAGTAACTCGTGGAGCTTCCCTTAGCAAGTTATTGCTGGAAGCTTTAGAGTAATTTCGGGGCGCTCGAGAGCTAGTTGGCAAGAAAACTGTTGACGGACCTTTTGGTGACCTTTGGTTGGTTGAAAATTTTTTTCTCGAAATTCAACAATTCGTTAGAGCTCTAGTATTTTTTCCCGTGATATTCCATCTTATTCCCGCTCGATATCTTGATCTCAGCTCGATCGGGTACCTTTTACTGCCAAAAAGCACGCGGGCGGGGGCCCTTGCGGGTCATCTTGACACGCGGTGGCGGTTTTCTGACCATAACTCGAGCTAGAAAAGAGGTACAGAGCTGATAAGCACAGCTAATCGATTCAGAATGATCAGACGCGTTCGCCTGTTGAACCCAGAGGTCTGAACTCGGTTTGCTAGCTAAGCTGAGTCTGCAAACCTATTCGTATTATTCGGGTCATCTTGATAGACACTCTTGGTTTTCTGTACTTAACTCGAGCTACAGGACATCTACAGATCTGATACGTACAGAATCTGATTCAGAATCATCAGTGGCCGTTGTCTGGTGAATCCAGAGCTCTGAACTCGGTCTGCTGCCCGATCTAGAATGGCGAAACTATTCGTATTATTCGAGGAGAGATAATGTCGGTTCTCTGCACTTAACTCGGGCTGTAGGGGGGCTGCATGGCTGGTAATCACTGGAATCGATTCGGAGACATCAGGCGCGTCCGCCGTTCGAATCCAGAGCTCTGAACTCTGTCTGCTGCCAGTAACTCGGGCTGTAGGAGAGCTTCAGAGCCCGTAAAGAAGACAATGCAGAAGCATCGGGAGCGTTCGGCTGTTGCATCGAGAGGTCTGAAATCGCTTGGGCTGAAAAAATATTCGTTCTCAACAATCTCTTTTTCCACATGAGTTATTCTCAGGAATCTCTACGAGTCCCCCGGCGGTAACCAAGGTTGACGGTTTACCGCCGGCGCCCAGTAATTCCGGCGCACTGGAGAGCTAGTTGGCAAGAAAAATCTCGACGGAACTTTTGGCGACTTTTGGTCGGTTGAAAATTTTGTTCTCGGAATTCAACAATTTGTTTGAGCTCTAGTATTTTTTCCCGTGATATTCGATCTCATTCCCGCTCGCCATCTTGATCTCAGCTCGATCGGGTGAATATTACTATTGATAAGCACTGTGGCGGGATCGGCCGTTTCGAGTCATCTTGTTACGCGCTGACGGTTTTCTGATCATAACTCGAGCTTTAGGCCAGCTACAGCTAATCGATGTAGAATGATTAGGCCCGTTCGCCTGTTGAATCCAGAGGTCTGAACTTGGTCTGCTAGCCGAGCTAGGTCGGCAAACCTATTCGTATTATTCGAGTCATCTTAACAGAAACTCTCGGTTTTCTGTACTTAACTCGAGCTGTAGGACAGCCACAGAGCTGTTATTTACAGAAACTGATTCAGAATCATCAGTTGCGTTTGTCTGTCGAATCCAAAGCTCTGAACTCGGTCTGCTGTCCGATCTAGAATCGCGAAGCTATTCGTATTGGTCGAGTCATCTTGTGGAGTGCTCTCGGTTTTCTTCACTCAACTCGCGCTGAGGGGGGCCACAGTGCTGGTGGTCACAGGAATCGATTTGAAGACATCAGGCGCGTCCGCCTGTCGAATCCAGAGCTCGGAACTCGGTCTGCTGCCCGAATTAGGTCTGCGAAACTACTGTATTGTTCGAGTCATCCTGAGAGGTGTTTTCGGTTTTCTGCACTTAACTCGGGCTGTAGGGGGGCTGCAGGGCTGGTAATGATTGGAGTCGATTCGCAGACATCAGACGCGTCCGCCTGTCGCATTCAGAGGTTAAAAAATATTCACTATGAGTCGGAATGTTGGTAGATGCTGTCGGTTTTCTTAACTTAAGCCAAGCTAGGAAGCTCTACGAGTCTTCCGGCAACCTCTACGAGTCTTCCGGCTCTACGAGTCTTCCGGCTCAAGACATCTCGGCTCCAGGGCTCCAGGATCCCACTGGGGCTCAGGGGGTGTCGGCGTCGCGGGGTGACGGCGCGGCAGCCATCGCTCCCATCGACGGGTACGGCATCTTCGAGGCCAGCTAGGCTGCTTCCTTTGTTTGCTGCGCTTGTTATCTTTTATTGTTCTTGTGTGAAGACGGACGGATACGACTTTTCGGTTCTTGCGAGAAGGTTTCAGCTGGAGGATATATCACCGACAGTGCCATATTTGCAGTACTCACAGGATTACGGTCAGAAGCCAGATACTGCTATCGAGAGAGCTTCTCGTAAAAGACAGCTTCAGGATATTGAGAAGACCCCAGGTGACTATCCATTGGACGGAATATTGAATACTGCCGACTCCACTCCAGATAGTGAATCTGTTGTACCTCTCTGTGAACGGACGGTGACGCGACAGTGGTTGCACTCGTGGGGATGCGGACCTCAGTGTATTGACACAATGCCTGAGCATGCAGATAACATGACGGTGGATGGCGGCGCCCCCCCTGTGAAGCGTAATCGTGAGGAGGTTCTTGCTGAAAGGAAGGCCGCCTTGGAGGGGAAGGACGGTATGCAGAGTTTACTATTGCAGATGATGCACAAGATGGATGATAACACTGAAAGGATCCAGGATGCCATAGGAGTTCAGGGGACCAAAATCGACAACGTTCAGGCCCAGGTCCAGAAGCAGGGTGTTGCGATTTCTAATCTGGAGACGAGCGTTCAGGGGCTTGAGACTAAACATAATCGACTCGAGACGATCGTCCAGGGACTCCAGGGACAGGTCCGTGCGGGTTCCGTTGCCAGTGACGCTTCGACGAGGCCTGATAATACCAGGACGGGAAGATACCAGGCTCCTGGAACCACCTACTTCTCTCCAACGTATGTCGAACTCAAGGGATGGGTCACCAACTGGAGTGACAGGGATAGGAGGTCTCAGGAGATGCTCATGTGGGAGGATGTGAAGGTGCTCATCGATAACATTACACATCATTGTCTTTCGTATGTCGAACTCAAGGGATGGGTCACCAACTGGAGTGACAGGGATAGGAGGTCTCAGGAGATGCTCATGTGGGAGGATGTGAAGGTGCGATGTCTTTCGGAGGATGATCGTGTGCACGTGTGTGTTGACGGTAGCGCATTAACGCTGGCCGTTACATGTTCGGATCGGCCAAAATCAAATTCAAGCCAGGGACCGACAGGGATATTATTTGGAGGGTCAAACGGTGCATCGATCTTGTGACGGTACCCCCTGCTAAACGCCCCGCGCCTCCTCCAGGAATCCAGATCGCAGCACCACAGTGCCTCATTGAGAATATGAAGCAGGTAATCAACCCTGAGTCGATCAAAGTCAGTGTCGAGTGCCCCGAGTGGAAGAGGGACCGCGTTAAGGCGGTGGGGAGATTCTGCGGCGCTATTCGGAGCATGTGTACACAGATTGGTATAGAGGTTATTGCTGTGCGAGGGAAAATGGGACCGCCCAAATCGACTATATGGACAGTGCCCACGACGGCCGCTCCGAGGCCAATGCTTCTGGCCGAGTTTACCACGACACGGGCGACATGGGAGGTATCGAGTGAGACTGTCGACAGGTTGCATCAACTCATACCTGCGGTTATTAAGACGAAGGCTGATATCGAGACGGAAGTCAACAGGAGGGTGTGACGACGACGACGCCGAACACCGTTCAAGGGGATCCGACTGGGCAGCTGGAACCTCAATCGGGCGGGGTCGGCCAATTTCAAGGGGAATGAGATTCTGAGGAGCCTTTCAATGCGAGATTGCATATGGGGTGTTCAGGAATGCCAGAATCTTTTTGGAGGCAAATTCGATGCATATATCAGACGGTGTGGTCTATCATATCGTGTGAGCTGTGACGGTAAGTGTGGGTTATTATTTAACAAAGAGTGGAGTACATGTGTGCGTGAATCTATATGTCAATATGAACGGTTCTGTGTGGTGGTCTTTGGTAGTGGAAGTGCCCCTGTGATAGTTGCCTCTGCGTATCTTCCCGACCCCGGCGTCGAGAACGCCGTAGATGTGCAGTGCGGGGTGTTGGACACGCTCGAGTCAGTCATTCTCACTCTGCGCAGCCGTTGGAAGGGGGCCACTGTCTCTGTGCTGCTCGATGCCAACGTCGAGCTACCCCCATTAACTCAGCTGCAGTGCTCACGCACTGGGACTGTCTATGAGGCGGTGGGAAGTGCTACCAAGGAGGAGAGGAGGACTTGCGAGGAGGGAGGTGCACAGCGGGTGAGGAGGGACGTACGACAACAGTTGCGCGAGCGTGTTCTCTGCTTTCTAGGGCGCCTGGGGATGAAGGCTGCCAATTCGTTCTTGCCACGACGGCTACACACATGGGAGAGTTACGGAGTATCTCGGTGGGGGACGTGTAAGAAGGTTCTTGATTACATTTTTGTTCCCAGGACGTGGGTGATCGATAAGATGACGGTTGAAACGATCATGAGTAATGGGGGGAGGACAAATCGTAGTCGTCTCAGCGACCATGGCCTGCTTCAGGGGACTTTTAGTGATACAGGCGCTGAGCTGGTCAAACGTAGTATCCCGACGGCAGCTCGTGAAAAGAGTTTGGTGGGTTATAAGACGGTGAATTGGGGGGGCCTCAATATGGCGCGAAAGGAAATCGATCGGGTCTTGGGAGATGCCAATACTACTTGTTCTCCAGGGGACCTTGTGTCGACCACTATTCGGGCCTGTACTGAGCAGGAGGAAATCAAATTCACGACTGCCACCACGGGGCGGGGACTACCGCCAATTAGGCCTGCAGGGCTCACGGCCTGCCAGGAGTTTTTGCGACGGAAGCCTTTGCCTGCGTCAGTGGACGTACCCAGCTTGCGCAGACGTGCCAACGGACTTCGGAGGGAGTATCGTGCGGCGTTGGCCGCGTGGACCTCTCCTGCCTCCAGGCGCAAAGAGCGTTATGGTATCAAGCACCTCATTGTGCAGGGACGGAATCTGAGGACAGGGAGGAGTGGGTGGAGGAGATCAGAGCACATACCAGACAGAGGTATACTTCGGAGGAGGTCAGAGGACGGGATATGGCGATGTTGGAGGAGTTGAGGAGGGATGCACAACAGAACCTATGTGACGGGTACTGCACTGAGGGACTGACAATGGCGGTGGTATGCCAGGCACGGTCACGTCTCAAGTCCAGGCGTGCCACTGGCCCCGACAGGCTGCCTTGTGAAATACTCAAGGCATTGCCGTGGGCGACTTTGCGTGGCGTAGCTCGGATGTTTGATGAGATATTTCGCTTGGCACGGCAGTATCCGCAGGACTGGAGGCAGATTTTGATCGCCTTCATGCCCAAGCTGCCGAGCTTGACATCACTGACAGATGCACGGTACCTCTGTCTGCAAAACAGTCTCAGCCGTTGGTATTCTGCTTGTGTGGTGATCCTGGTCGAACAATTTGTGTCTCGGGCTGGCCTCATGGGACCCCTGGGCATCTACGGCTTCCAGGAGGGACGTAGGACGGTGGAAATTGTGGGGGCCCTCAAGGCTCTGGCTCAACATGGGGACATCTGGGGAAAGGATCAGACGGTCCATATCGCTAACGCCGATATCAAACAAGCGTTCGACCATTGCAGCCTTCAAAACGCCAAGCGAGCTATGTGCCATGCCAATATTCCTGCCTATCTCCAGTATGCTTTGCTTCCACCGCTGGTTTGCACTACGGGGTCGTTAGTTGTCGAGGGTATGGCCATTCACGACATCAACTGGGACGTCTGTATACGGACGGGCGGCCCTGAGGGGCCTCTTCTCTTTAACCTTATCATATGTGCCATGTGGGGACCTATATTTCGGGATTGGGACAGTAGAGGAGTGGGGTATGTGCTGGAGGGCGTCTGTGGTGAGTATGAGCGACGGACAATCGTGAACCACTTTGTGTGGGCGGACAACTGCTACCTTGTCTCTGCCTCCTCAACTGTGTTGGCTCAGATGATGCACGATCTAACACTACCACTACATGACTGGGGGATGAGATGGAAGGATAGCAGCCTGTTGTACATGACATGTGGGGAAAATGCGAGAGTGGACGGTGACGGACATATACTTGCCAGCGAGGATTTGTGTATACCTGCGTGCTCGAGATATCAGGACTTTAGACTTCGACGTGTGTGCAGAATGAAAGTATTGGGTCATGAGATTTTCTCCACCTACTTAGTGCCCGCTCATCCTGATGTGGAATATCGCATCAAGGAGGCTCGTGCTTGTTTCATTGGACAGTCGGATTTCTTTCGTAACAGAGCGGTAGCTGTTCGTGATAAGTTTTGTCGTTATCAAGACAAGGTGCAGAGTATGGCGTTGTATTGTCTAGAGACATGTACTGCTGATACTTCCTCGCTACACATGCTCAATGCCTTCGAGGGATGGTGTTTGTGCCGTATGTTTCGACGGCCGAGGAGGGAGGAGGAGACTATGGCGGACTGGAACCGACGACGGTACCACGAGGCCAGGGAGCAATTTCGATCTTATGGATTCGCGAGTTTGGTGCAGCGATTTCTCCGTATGGTGTGGAACTCCGCTAAGGATGCTGCAGATTTCATTTCTATATTGTGTACTGCTTCTCATGAGGAAATATCTTCGACGCAACGTACGTGGAGAGATCACCACATGACTACGGTTGCATACGGCCCACTGTGGGACAGGCTCAGGGCGGATGCGTCTGAGTGCCTGCGGGGTATGTTTCACTTCCAGGAGGCTTCGCAGCTAAAAAGGAGACATGTTAGCTCAGGTCGAGCTATTGGCCAGAGATACTGGCTATTTTCTTTCTGCGAATTCTACGGACTCAAATGGTGGGAGTCCTTTGTGCCGACAGATGCTGCGTATGTTCAGTTCTGCGAACACATGTGTACACGGACGATGCTGAGTTATCTTCAGAAAAGAAAAGGGTACGGTACAACAGGTGGGGCCCTGCAGGAGGTACATACTATCACACAAAACGACCTACACACCTATGGGGCCCAAGAGGGCACTGCGGTTTTCAACGACAAACTGGCCAAACGTATTGCGTTACAAAATATGAAGGAGGTTGAGTACGACCTCGACTCATTTGGGATCCCTGTGTACATTTCTGGGGACAGTCTTCTGGTGGTGTCTTGGCTGCAGGGTGTCTGGAGGGTCCTTAATCGTACTTATCAGGATAGGATCAACAGAATGATCAACCAACTTGGCAACATGTGTCAGAGGTTTGGAATTAGGCCTGCCTGTCATGGGAGGGAAATTGTCGACCACACATATAGGGAATGGAACACGCGTGCAGATGTACTCACTCATACGGCCCGTGTCGGGCCATCAGTGGTTCGAGATAGGATAGGGCTTTAAGCCCCTCAGTTACAACAGGTGTTTCGCGTTTGTGCCATCAGAGCTGGATTCGATGGTAGTGTCTCTTGCGACGGCGTGGGAGTCGGGTGCTGGATAGATGTTGGACGGGTATCGAGGCTCTCAAGGCAGCCACTCAGCCATGAGATTATTTGGACGGAGGTGTATAGTGCGGCACTCTCGATTGATCCAACTTCAACAGTGACTGATGCCGAGATCTCGGCCGTTGAGCATACGATTATAATCTTGCCGCGGGTTGTACAAGCGTATTTCGGACAGGATATGATGTGATTTTGATTGTGCTCACTCACGCCATGCCTTTGTTTGTCGCGTGTGTGTGTGTGCTTGACCTCTCATCCTCCTAATAAGAGTTGGCTTTCGCCTCTGATCGTTTGGATCGGTGAGGCTTCCGCCTACTCCCGATGCGCCCGCTCCTTGCTTCCGACTAGGCTGGAAAGCCTGCACAGTCGACCGCAAAGTCCGCAAAAAACCAAGGTTGACGGTTTACCGCCGGCGCCCAGTAATTCCGGCGCACTGAAGAGCTAGTTGGCAAGGAAAATCTCGACGGAACTTTTGGTTACTTTTGGTCGGTTGAACATTTTGTTCTCGGAATTCAACAATTCGTTTGAGCTCTAGTATTTTTTCCCGTGATATTCGATCATATTCCCGCTCGCCATGTTGATCTCAGCTCGATCGGGTGAATATTAGTATTGATAAGCACTGTGGCGGGATCGGCCGTTTCGAGTCATCTTGTTACGCGCTGACGGTTTTCTGATCATAACTCGAGCTTTAGGCCAGCTACAGCTAATCGATGTAGAATGATTCGGCGCGTTCGCCTGTTGAATCCAGAGGTCTGAACTTGGTCTGCTAGCCGAGCTAGGTCGGCAAACCTATTCGTATTATTCGAGTCATCTTAACAGCAACTCTCGGTTTTCTGTACTTAACTCGAGCTGTAGGACAGCCACAGAGCTGTTATTTACAGAAACTGATTCAGAATCATCAGTTGCGTTTGTCTGTCTAATCCAAAGCTCTGAACTCGGCCTGCTGTCCGATCTAGAATCGCGAAACTATTCGTATTGGTCGAGTCATCTTGAGGAGTGCTGTCGATTTTCTTCACTCAACTCGCGCTGAGGGGGGCTACAGTGCTGGTGGTCACAGGAATCGATTTGAAGACATCAGGCGCGTCCGCCTGTCGAATCCAGAGCTCGGAACTCGGTCTGCTGCCCGAATTAGGTTTGCGAAACTACTGTATTGTTCGAGTCATTCTGAGAGGTGCTTTCGGTTTTCTGCAGTTAACTCGGGCTGTAGGGGGCTGCAGGGCTGGTAATGACAGGAGTCGATTCGCAGACATCAGACGTGTCCGCCTGTCACATTCAGAGGTAAAAAAATATTCACTATAAGTCGGAATGTTGGTAGGTGCTGTCGGTTTTCTCAACTTAAGTCGAGCTAGGAAGCTCTACGAGTCTCCCGGCGGTAACCAAGGTTGACGGTTTACCGCCGGCGCCCAGTGTCTTCGCTTTCCGGGTTTTGGACGCTACCAATGGGTGGTTTTGCAAATATTTGAAAGAAATTTGACCATTTATTTAGAGAAACCAGATTTTTCGCACCTGTAGTGGGTTTTACCGCGTCTGCCAGCAACATTTTCAGGTCTGTAGGTGCAGTATTACTATCAAAAGACTTGGGGGAACCGACGTTGAGTTTTTCCTTTCTCGCTCCAGAAGCTTTCTCTCCGTGTTCCGACAATTGCCGTGCAAGAGAAGAGCTCTACGAGGTTCCCGGCGGTAGTCAGGTTGACGGTTTACCGCCGGTTCCACTCGCTCTTCGGGTTTTGGACGCTACCAAGTTTTGTTCTCGGAATTGAACCATTCGTTAGAGCTCTAGTATTCCTTTCCCGTGATATTCGATCTTATTCCCGCTCGCCATCTTGATCTCAGCTTCTTTTACTGCCAAAAAGCACGCGGACGGGATCGGCCGTCTGAGTCATAACTCGTAGAGCTTCCCTTAGCAAGTAACTCGTAGAGCTTCCCTTAGCAAGTTATTGCTGGAAGCTTTAGAGTAATTTCGGGGCGCTCGAGAGCTAGTTGGCAAAAAAACTGTTGACGGACCTTTTGGTGACCTTTGGTTGGTTGAAAATTTTGTTCTCGAAATTCAACAATTCGTTAGAGCTCTAGTATTTTTTCCCGTGATATTCCATCCTATTCCCGCTCGATATCTTGATCTCGGCTCGATCGGGTACCTTTTACTGCCAAAAAGCACGCGGGCGGGGGCCCTTGCGGGTCATCTTGACAGGCGGTGGCGGTTTTCTGACCATAACTCGAGCTAGAAAAGAGGTACAGAGCTGATAAGCACAGCTAATCGATTCAGAATGATCAGACGCGTTCGCCTGTTGAACCCAGAGGTCTGAACTCGGTTTGCTAGCTAAGCTGAGTCTGCAAACCTATTCGTATTATTCGGGTCATCTTGATAGACACTCTTGGTTTTCTGTATTTAACTCGAGCTACAGGACATCTACAGATCTGATACGTACAGAATCTGATTCTGAATCATCAGTGGCCGTTGTCTGGTGAATCCAGAGCTCTGAACTCGGTCTGCTGCCCGATCTAGAATGGCGAAACTATTCGTATTATTCGAGGAGAGATAATGTCGGTTCTCTGCACTTAACTCGGGCTGTAGGGGGGCTGCATGGCTGGTAATCACTGGAATCGATTCGGAGACATCAGGCGCGTCCGCCGTTCGAATCCAGAGCTCTAAACTCTGTCTGCTGCCGGTAACTCGGGCTGTAGGAGAGCTTCAGAGCCCGTAAAGAAGACAATGCAGAAGCATCGGGAGCGTTCGGCTGTTGCAGCGAGAGGTCTGAAATCGCTTGGGCTGAAAAATTATTCGTTCTCAACAATCTCTTTTTCCACATGAGTTATTCTCAGGAAGCTCTACGAGTCCCCCGGCGGTAACCAAGGTTGACGGTTTACCGCCGGCGCCCAGTTATTGCTGGAAGCTTAAGAGTAATTCCGGGGCGCTGGAGAGCTAGTTGGCAAGGAAGATCTCGACGGACCTTTTGATGACTTTTGGTCGGTTGAAAATTTTGTTCTCGAAATTCAACCATTCGTTAGAGTTCTAGTATTTTTTCCCGTGATATTCGATCTTATTCCCGCTCGTCATCTTGATCTCAGCTCGATTGGGTACCTTTTACTGCCAAAAAGCACACGGGCGGGATCGGCCGTTTCGAGTCATCTTGATACGCGCTGTCGGTTTTGTCAAGATAACTCGAGCTTCAGGACAGCTACAGAGCTGGTAAGCACAGCTAATCGATTCAGAATGATCAGGCGCGTTCGCCCGTTCATCAGTGGCCGTTGTCTGTTGAATCCAGAGCTCTGAACTCGGTCTGCTGCCCGATCTAGAATCGCGAAACTGTTCGTATTGTTCGAGTCATCTTGAGAGATGCTGTCGGTTCTCTGCACTTAACTCGGGCTCTAGGGGGCTGCATGGCTGGTTATCACTGGAATCGATTCGGAGACAGCAGGCGCGTCCGCCTTTCGAATCCAGAGCTTCGAACTCTGTCTGCTGCCCGAACTAGGTCTGCGAGACTATTCGTATTCGTCCAGTCATCCTGAGAGGTGCTGTCGGTGTCCTGCACTGAACTCGGGCTGTAGGGGGGGCTGCGGGGCTGGTTATCACAGGAATCGATTCAGAGACATCAGACGCGTCCGCCTGTCGCATGCAGAGGCCTGAACTTGTTCTGATACTCGAGCTAGGTTTGCCAACTATTCGTATTGTTCGAGTCATCTTGAGAGGTGCTGTCGATTTACGCACGTAACTCGGGCTGTAGGAGAGCTACAGAGCTCGTACAGAAGACAACGCCGGACTCAATTCCTGCGCCGACGAGTTCGCCAACTTCCGGGCCGACGCCAGCGCCGTCGAGCTCGCCGACTCCTGCGCCGTCAAGCTCAGCAACTCCTGCGCCGACCAGTTCACTGGCTCTGCCTCCCAGGTGGGGGGCCCGGTCCACAGGGGGGAGGCGGGGGCGGAGGACGAAACGGAATGGCGATAACAGCAGCAGCAGCCCCCTGGTGACAGTCAGGAGCAGTCTCCCAGTAACTGCAGGAAGACGTCCTCTGGCGACAGTCAGCGGCTACAGCAGTAGCAGCCGCAGCGGGCAACGGCAAAAGCGGCGGCAACAGGCAGCGGCAACCGAGGCGGCAGGCAGCGGCTACATATCACCCCCCCGCGCACGATGCCCAGGCGGTGCAACGTGCGTTGTGCAGTCTACGGCTCCCGGCACAGCTCACGGCGCAGTCGAGCCCAATCGAAGGATTCCCGCGGCCGCGCCAGCCACCGCAGCCAGCCTCGTTCACCAGGATGCAATGGCCGAGCCCCAGCCCACGCCGCGAACGACAGCGCAGCCGGGTGTGACGCGTCAATCGCACCGCGCTGGTTGCCACGCCTTCGAATCGCAAACGATGCAGAGCGTCCTGGACCTCGACACCACCGAGGTCTACGCTTACACCGTGCCGCCGCCCTGACCAGAACCGCCCCTGAGAAGACCGCCGCGTCCACTGGCCCAGACGAGACGGCGGCCACCCACCTGAAAAGGCCGAAGGGTGAGGGAGGCTACTACTTCACCGCAGCCTGGCACTCCAGGTGCAGGCACGTGGGCCAGGAAAAGGGCAAGACCAGGAACCGCGTCAAGTTCGACCCGTCCTGCTGGAAGCCCGACATGATCGACCGCTTCCTGGATGAAATGACACACATCCACTACGACGTGGGCACGTGGTTCCGGAACGCGGGCGTCTATATCGACTGGGGCCGCCAAAACGCCTTGTATCTGGAGTTCCAGCGAACGCGGGGGGCGGCCACAGGCGAGAGGCGCGGGAACGGCCCAGCACGCAGCCTGGGTACACCGACAACTGGACTAGGAAGCGCCCCAGGCGCTGACCTGCCATGAACGCTCCCCCTGACGCCGCCGCCCAGGGTGCCGCGCCAACCGCCCCTCCTGTCCCTGGCAGGCCTCCTGGCGCCGTTCTTTCGGCACGGCCTGTTTGTCGGCTTCTACAGCGCCTGGTTCTGTCTGCCCCTTCTCCCTTCCTCCTGCGCACCTGAAAATGGGACCGTTAGTCCCTCCTGATCCCGCGCCAACTGCGACATCGACTGGGGCTGATTTATTTGAATATGGGGCCCATAGTCCCCCCTGATTCCGCGGGATCCGCCTGCCTGCGTCAACTGGCGTTGACGCCCGGCTGCCGGCGCAGGGAGGTGTGTGTCTGTGTGTTTTTGCGCGTGCGCTGGTGTTTGCGTGTGCGTGCTTCATCCTCCCCGCGAGCAGCGCCGCGAGTATTGCGGGTGCGACCGGTACGAGCGGCACCGCTACGCTCAGCACGTCGGCGACCAGTGCGACCGAGTGCAGCACCGCGCGGATGACGAGTGCGACCCGTACCAGCCCCACCACTACGCCCAGCACGACGGCGAGCAGTGCAACGGATAGCAGCACCGCGAGTATGACGCGTGCGACCTGCGCCAGCGGTGCCACTGCGCCCAGCGCGTCGGCGGAAGGTGCGACCGAGAGCAGCGCCGCGGGCATGGCGAATGCGACCAGGACGACAGGCTCCACCACGCCCAGCGCGTCGGCGAGCAGCGCGACCGAGAGCAGCACCACGAGTATGACGAGGTCAACCTGCACCAGCGGCACCACTGCCCCCAGCATGTCAGCGAGCAGTACGACCGAGAGCAACTCTACGAGTATGACGGGTGCGACCGGTACCAGCGGCGCCACTTCGCCCAGCATGACGGCGAGCAGTGCGACCGAGAGCAGCACCGCGGGCATGGCGATGAAACCCGGCACCAGCGGCACCGCTACGTCCAGCGCGTCTGAGAGCAGTGCGAGCGAGGGCAGCACCGCGAGTATGACGAGTGCGACCGGTACCAACGGCACCACTACGCCCAACGCGTCTGCGAACAGTACAACCGAGAGCAGCATCACGAGTATCTCGAGAACGACAAGTATTAGCGGCACCCCCACGCCCTGCGCGTCGGCGAGCAGTGCGACCGGGAGCAGCACCATGTGCATTGCAACTGCGTCCGGCACCTGCGGCACCACGACGCCAAGCACGTCGGCGAGCAGTGCGACCGAGAGCAGCACCACGGGTAGGGCGGGTTCGACTGGTCTCAGCAGAACCACTACGCCCAGCACGTCGGCGAGCGGTACTACCGAGAGCAGCGCCGCGAGTACGACGACTATGACCGCTACCAGGAGCACCGCTACGCCCAGCACGTTGGGGAGTAGTGCGACCGAGAGCTGCGCCACGAGTATGACGAGTACGATCGGTGCCAGCTGCGCCGCTACACCCAGCACGTCGGCGAACAGCACGACCGAGAGCAGCACCACGAGTATGACGAGTTCGACTGTTCTAGCGGCTCCACTGCGCCCAGCGCGTCGGCGAGCAGTGCATCCGAAAGCAGCAGAACTTGTATGACGGGTACTATCGCACCTGCATCTCCACTATGCCCAGCACGTCGGAGAGTAGTGCGACCGAGAGCAGCACCAGGAGCATGGCGAATACGACTGGTACCAGCGGCACCACTGCGCCCAGCACGGCGGAGAGTAGTGCGACCGAGAGCAGCACCACGAGTACGACGAGTACGACGGGTCCCAGCGGCACCACTACGCCCAGCACGTCGGCGAGCAGTACGACCGAAAACAGCACCGCGGCTACGACGAGCACGACCGCTACTAGCAGCGCCACTACGCCCAGTACGTTGGAGAGTAGTACGACCGAGAGCTCACAACGAGTATGACAAGTACGACGGGTACTAGCGGCACCACTAAGCCCAGCACGTCGGCGAGGAGTACGACCGAAGGCAGCACCACGAGCATGACGAGTACGACGGGAACCAGCGGCACAACTACGCCCAGCACAACGGAGAGTAATACGACCGAGGGCAGCCCATGAGTATGCGAATACAAAGGATACCAGCGGCACCACTTCGTCCAGCACGACGGCGAGCAGTACAACGGTGAACAGCACCGCAAGTCTGGCGAGCGCGACTGGCACCAGCAGCACCACTACGCCCAGCACATCGGAGAGTCCTGAGAGCAGCACCACGTGAATGACGAGTACGACCGACACCAGCGGCTTTACGCCCAGCACGTCGGCGAGCAATTCGACCGCGTGGCGAGCGCGGCCTCTGCCACCAGCACCACAACGCCCAGCATGTCAGCGGGCAGTGCGACCAAGAGCAGCACTACGGGTGTGACGAGCGCGGTCCATACCAGCAGCACTACTACGCCTAGCATGTCGGCGAGCAGTGCGACCGAGAGCTTTACCACGTTCATGGTACACCGGAAGGCGCGAGTTGAACGATGCGTTCGATGTCAATTTGAGTGCTCATTCAAGCACCCAGCGTCTGTGTACCCAAGGCGATCCCTTCACCGAGGCCACACGGATCATGCATCTCAGCGGCGTGGAGGCAGTTCAACGGATTGCAGGCTCTCTTTCCTTCCGATGTGTTCCTGTCACTTCTGTCCTGGTTGCAGGTGTGACACGTTAGCTACGCGCTGGGTTTGTTGCGCGGGTGGTTGTTCAGCCCCCAGCCGGGGCACGGAATATAGTTGATCGCAAGGGCCAATCGCCAATCTCATCGTTCATCAGCATCAGTGGGTTCTTTTCCAAGTATGACCGCGAAGCAGCGCGTATTGATTCTAGGAGGGCGGTTGCTTCTGGGGCGCGGTCTGCGGCCCGTGCCTTGGCAGTAGTTTGCACTCTCGCCTCGTCGCCGCGCACGTATTTTCCAAGCCTGCCTTTCCCGCCTCGGCGCCGGGCATATTTTTGGCAGCATCCTCATAGCGATTGGAGTCCTGCGGAAGCCGGCAGTGCCTGCGCGCGGCGTCCGCCGTCTCCGTCAGTATCGGCAGGGCCTGCGCGCGGCGTCCGCCGTCTCCGTCAGGGTCGGCAGGGCCCGCGCGCGGCGTGCGTCAGGGTCGGCGTGGTCTGCGCGCGGCG
>CAUYUJ010002166.1:60000-75000 GCA_963575745.1 Prorocentrum cordatum
AGTGACGCCCTTCTGTTCCGCCCAATGTTTTGGCGTGAGTGTAGCCCTTGGCGGAGAGAGAGCGAGAGAGAGAGAGAGAGAAAACAACATATATATATGTATAGAGAGAGAGAGAGAGAGAGAGAGCAGGTTTTTTCTGGGTGTGCGGCGCGCAGCGTCCTGCCATGAGACGAACCTTGAGCGATGACATTGCGCATGTACCAGCGCGACGCATGTGTGCGCGGCGCTTCATGTGTGCGCGGCGCGGCGGCGCGGCTGCGGGCGGCCGCGAGGCGGCGACGATGCAGCGATGGGCGGCGACTGGACGAATGCTCGGAAGCGCAGGCGGCTTCGAGGTGGCCCTGGGCGGTGACCGCGCGAGAATTCGGAGAAGCACGTCCGGTTTCCGAGAGCGAAGCTGCCCACCCGTGAGTGCAATATTTTTATGTGGGCAATCATGGAGCTGGCCGTGCGGACGTCGGCCCGTGCAGCATCTGTGCGGTGGCGCTGGCAAGGGCCTACTTGAGCCTACTCGTCAGCCCAAACTGTGTGGGGCAAGAACTGTGTGGGGCGTGCTGGGCGAGACCCCAAACTCAGGGGTGGACCTAAACGGTGTTCTGGCGATTTCGTGGGCCGTTTTCGTTTCGATTTCGCTTTGCGTCAAGGGCGGATTGGAGGCACGACGAGGGAAAACGAGAACAAAACGAAAACGAAAAAACCCTGTAGGTTCGGCCCTGCCCAGACTCAGCCTCTGGCTCGTTCCAGAAGATCGGGCCTCGCCCGCTAGGCGCAGCGTCCCTTGGACAAGGTCTTCGTCGAGAACTGGGGTTTAGAGCCTCCGACCGTTGGCAGCTCTAGGTTTCAACGTGGACCGGGAGGTAAAGAAACTAGAGCCCTAACAGGATACCGAGCATGCAACATACACTGGTGGTCATTAGTTTCTGAGCGGTTGGGAGAGAGAGAGAGACAGAGGGAGAGAGGAGAGAGAGAGAGAGAGAGAGGGAACATGAGAAGAGAGAGAGAGGGAGAGAGGCAGAGTGAGTGAGCGAGCCAGACAGACAGGCAGAGAGGGAGGGAGAGATAGAGAGACAATCAAATTGATGAAAGGAGGACGAAACCGAAACAACGGAACATGATGCTGATGCTGATGCTGATGCTGATGCTGATGCTGCTGCTGCTGATGATGATGCTGCTGATGATGATGATGCTGATGATGATGATGATGATGATGATGATGATGACGGGGAACAACGGCAGGACAGGAGAGTCAGGAAGACGAGGAGAGGGAGATGATGAATAAGACGGGTGTGGATACGCGTGCAGAGGAAGAGGGCGATCATGCACAGGTTCAGCATAACAAATTGAAGAGGAACAAGAAAGGGCGAAGGCAGATGAGCATAAACAGCATCATGAGGAGCACGAGGGGATAGGTAATGAGGAAGAAAGAAGAGATGACTGCGGCGATGATGATGGCGATGACTATGATGAACATGAAGATAATGGGCGGGAGGAAGATGTACATAATCCAGATGATGATGCTGCTGATGATGAGGAGGAGGAGCAGGAGGAGGAGCAGGAGGCACACTATGAAGCTCGCACGAGGCGCGCGGTGCGGATGATGCTGCTGCTGATGCTGATGATGCTGATGCTGATGCTGATGCTGATTCTGCTGCTGATGATGATGATGCTGATGAGGATGATGAGGATGATGAGGATGATGCTGATGTGCTGATGATGATGTTGTTGATGATGCTGCTGCTGATGATGATGATGATGATGATGATGATGATGCTGATGCTGATGCTGCTGATGCTGATGCTGATTATGATGATGATGCTACTGCTGATGATGATGGTGGTGGTGGTGCTGCTGCTGATGATGATGCTGCTGCTGATGATGTTGGCGATGAGTAACAGTATAATCGGGGAGGAAGACCAGAAGAGGAGGAGGAGGAGGAGGAAGAGGAGGAGACGAACAGGAGGAGCACGGACGAGGCGCAGGGTGCGCAGGAGGAGGAGGAAGAGGAGGAGAAGGAGGCGGAGGAGGAAGAGGAGGAGGAGGCGGAGGAGGAGGGAAAGGCGGAGGTGGAGGAGGAGGAGGAGGAGGAGGAGGAGGAGGAGGAGGAGGAGGAGGAAAAGGAGGAGAGGGGCGCAGGGGAGGAGGAGGAGGGAGGAGGAGGAGGGAGGAGGAGGGAGGAGGAGGAGGAGGAGGAGGAGAAGGAGGAGGAGGAGGAGGAGGAGCGGCTGCTGCAGTGTTTTTCTGCCTCGACGGCGGCCGCGCCCTGTCCCCCTCCGGTGCCGTGGGGCCGCCCCGCCAAGGGGAGGAGGGCGGCCGCCGCACCTTGTCCCGCGCGGGCCTGTTGCCCCAGCTGTCTCCCCCCCGGGCCCTCTCTCCTCTTCTCTTTCCTCCTGTCTCCTTCCGCGTATCTCTCCTCCGCTCCTCTCCCCTCTCTACTCTCTTTTTTCTTCCCATCCTCCCCTCATATCTCCTCTTCCCATCCCTCTCCCTCTCTCCTTCCCTCCCTCTTTGTCGTTGTCTCTATGTCGGTGCCTTAGTCTGTGTCCGTGTCTGTGTCAGTGTGTGTCTCTGTCTCTGTCTCTGTCTCTGTCTTTGTGCCTGTGTCTGTATCTGTGTCTGTGTCTTTGTCTCTGTCTCTGTCTTTGTGTCTGCCTCAGTCTGTGTGTCTGTGCTTGTGTCTGTGTCAGTCTCTGTCGCTGTGCCTGTGTCAGTTTCTGTCTTTGTCTCTGTCTCTGTCTTTGTCTCTGTTTGTCTCTCTCTCGCATATCCAGCTGCCTGCGACACGTCCCGCGTCCGCGCCAGCTTAGCTCTCAGGGTGGCGACTCGCCGAGGAGCGCACATGAGGCTGCAACGTTTGTCACTTCCTGTCCCGAGGCTTGAATAGCCAGAACATGTGACACGCTCTTCGGCCTCGCGTCGTGTGTGTTTCCACGTGTTCGTCATCGTCGTCGCCTTCCTCCCTTCTCTCTTCTCTTGGGGCCTCTCGGCCTCTTGGAGGGCTCTTGGGTTCGCCTTGCGGACCTTTCTGGGGCTCCTGGTGGCTTTTTGGATCGTCTACGGGCACTTTTGGGCAGTCTGCCGCATTCAGAGTCCCGTCTTGACGGTCTCGTGGGCCGTCATGCCGTCTTGGAGGTCTCATGGGCCCTTTCGAGGGCCTCCTCGGCCGTCTTGAGGCCCTCTTGGGGGCCTTTTGGGCCGTCTGGGAACCATCTCTGGAGTCCTCGTGGCCATTTGTGGCTGACGGGAGCCCGAAAAGGTTATAGCGCGAGTGTCGTTCAAACAAGTACGGGAAATCATGGATTTTGGATGATTCGGGCCCTCCTGGGGATCCTCGTGGAGTTCTCTTGGTCCGCTTTTGGGGTCTCCTGGGCCATATTGAGGTTCTGTTGGGCTGTTCTGGGGTTATCTTGGGCCGTCTTGACATCTTGACTTTGAGGGTCTGTCCCACGGGGGGGACATCTATTTGCCTGCTTCCTTTCCGCCGTCGATTCGTCTCGAGGCTGCGCCGCTCTACCTGCCAGTATCGGTGGCACAGCCGGTACTTTACTTGAGGTTTTGGTAGGGGAAAAAGGGCCCTTCTCTCCTCCATCACCATCGCCTTCCTCCCATCGCGAATCTAAGGACTTCCCCCCATGGTTTAGAGCACCCGTTTCTCACTTGCCAGCGGCGCTGTCGCAGCCGCGGCAATTCTGCGGCAACGCAGACCTCGAACATCGCAGATGACCTCGAGTACGACCGCAATGTGGGTACCTCCCGCAACGCTATATCTGCGCCGACTCCCTTACTACTTGGACATCAAGCGCGCGAGTAGACTCGACTGACATGGTGAAGGCCTTCCTCTCGCCTGCCACCACATCGACCACCGAATTATTTTTCCTTCTGCATCAAGCGCGCGAAGAAGCTCTACAGCAACTACGACGTCATCCACTTCCTCCTTTCCCTCTACGTCACACGCGCGGATATTTTCGACCGCTACTGCGACTTCGACGAGTTCTGTTGCAACCTCTTCCACCGCGACCTCATGTGCCTTCGCTCGCGGTGACGCGAATGATCCTCGTAGCTCCGACCTACACGACCGCCGACTCGCGAATTCTCCTCTGTCTCCAGCCGCTCGTGGTAACGCGACCAACGCCATCGCTGCCTCCAGATCTACTACGACTTCCTCCTACGTTTTTCAATGGGAGTATTTTTTGCGGAATGTCGTCAGAAGGGCAAGCGGTTGCCGCGGGCTTCGGCGTCGACGCCTTCCAGCTTCTTTTCGCCGCCCTCGTGAGGGCCCTCTGTATATCACCTGAAGAAGTCGACCCATTACTTCAGCTTCTCAATTGCATGATGCCGCGTACCTGGTAGCCGTGCGGCGGCCTCCTCGAGGCGGTGCGTCGACGGCGGCAGGTCACGGAGCGTAATGCCCGGCAGTGTAGTCAAATTCATGGGAGGGCACGCCAGGACCGACGCCCGTGTGACGGGCGCTTTCATGGTTGGCAATTCACCAGGAGAGTCCAAGGAACTCTAGTATCTGGTTCGTGGTCAACGCCAGCAGGCCAAGGCGCCCATGGACACTTGACTGCCCGGGTCCTATCTGCGCCGCAAGCTGCACCTTGAACTACGTCTGCGGCAACGATATGGGGGCAGCCAACTGAGAAGGAGAATAGTGGTGCGGACGCCGACGCTATTTCATTCATGACGCAGTTTTCACTTTGGACGATCTAGCCGGCGTAGCAGAAGACCCGCGCGCCCAAGTTTTTTCCCTGAGTAGTACCGCAAAGGCAGGTTGCGGCGCTACATGCGCAAGCCTGTGCGCCGAGGCAGACGCTTTATGAAGCGTGCCCCCGTGGGGAAAGGGCGTGGGGGCCGAGGGGGCGGATGCGTCTCGCCGGCAAGGGAATGCGATCGTGCGTCGCCGCCCTCGCCGACGTGTCCTATGGGGAGCTCTTCTGTGGAGGGCGCGGTAAGGGGCGAGGCAGGGGCACCCGCGACAGGTCGCGATCCTCGGGCGGGGGAAAGGGCCGCAGACGTAATCCCATTGGCAAGGGCGGCCAGGCGATGAAATCTCATAACTGCGGCTCACGTTTATATCTTGCCCGTGATTGCCCTATCCCGCCGGGGCAGCGGCGGCCGCGTCAGATGCCCTGTTGACAGGCGCCGTTGAGTACCTCGACCTGCTTCGATAAAACAGAATGCGCACCTCTACTTAGCCGAAGCCGCCGAGAAGTGCTTATATGTCGTGTTCACGGCGTGATGGGGTACTGCTAGCTGGGGGCATCGTATCTCCGCAGCGACTGGCTCGTGGGCTCGCTGCCGAGCCTCCGCGGCTCAGACGATGATGATCGTCGCTGTCTCGTGTTGTAAACGTGATCTGGATCAGATGGCCCTGCACGTGACGCACTATTACCACGTCGTGCTGACTTTGAAGATGGGCCCGTGCATATTGCATGTTGCGAGGTTGTAGCCGACGAACGGACAGACCCCGCGGCGTCTTCTTCGCACCTCCGGGATCCTCAGCCTAGTCCCTACACTGATGAGCCTGAGGTCAGCCACCCCAGCTCCCCTGGCAATGGGCTCCCACAGCAATGCCCGTGGGTTATGATTCCATCTGGCCAGTTTGTGTTTGCCAAGTATGACGGGGGAGTGCCTCGTGCATCTGGGCGCGGGAGCTGCAGCTCGCCCAGCATGCCAATCGTGCATGTGGCTCAGCGAAGTCTTCGCTGATGGCCCTCGCCTGCGGGCCCTCGTCCGACGACGATGCGTTGCTCTTCGAGGAGCGCGTGATCCGCATGTGGTATCTCGTCTTCCAGCAGGAGCAGGTACGTCTCGGTCGCGTGCGATTCTCCTTTCAACCCGCTCGACGACTCGGGCGCGCAATGCATCGGCGAGCTCGCTGCTGGCGCGCCTCGTGAATTGGCGACTTTGGACCTGCCCCAGGAGGGATACGACAGTTTCCGTTACTTGCCCCAGGTGCCTGGGTATGCTGGAGACCCACGTTTTGCGAGGGGAGCAGTTCCCGAAGTTGGCCCTTTGAGTCCGCTCTGGGATCTGCATTACTTATGGGCCCTTCTCACAATCCATGGATAGAGTTTGAGTGAGAACTCACTGGCGTCAATATCATCGCGTCTGGAGGCATGTTATATCGACGGCTCATATGACTGAGGACAATCAGGAACCGCATCATCGATCGCCCAGCTCAGATCGCCATATTGATCTTGAAACAGTCGGGGTGCGCACGTGATTGGACGGCGCGGCTGCCGCGGAGGCCTTGATGGGGGTTCTTCGACTTCAACCCCGCGCGGGAGGAGCACGATTCTGAACTGCATCCTGGCGGCCCAGCGGTGCAGGCGAGTTGGGCGTTTCAAGGGTGGGCGTGTACAAATTGCCGCGTCTACCACGACGACGCGTTTCCTGCGTGCCCGGTTTGCCCGCGTCCAAATTCAAGGGCGCTGGTGCCTGGTGTATTTCGGTTGAGACGTCTACACTTTTCTTCCAACAGTTTGTTTCCTGCACATTTTGGCGACTCATCCGGGGGCGGCGAGGAAAGTGCGACCCTGTGCATGACAGGCGCGGCGGAAGATGAAGATTTCGACGAAGCCAGCATGCGCCGCGCCCAGCGCGAGGAGGTCGAGGCGCCCCCGGAACTGTGCGCCCTGAGGGCCACGGCGTACGCCGACGCCGCGGGCGCGCCCGTCGAGGACACTCGACCCGCGCTCCCGAATCGCTCAATCGGCGAGCCGAACGACGCCTCCTTGTAGATGAGCGTACATTCAGGAGACGAGGCAGGATGGGAATCCCCGCCGTGGGGATATCATCGTGTTGACCTTTGCGATCGGAGCAATCCATGACTTCGATCGTTAGATGCGCGTTCCCTGGATGATGCCATGGGCGTGCAGTCGAGGCCTTGAACCGAGCCGTGGGCAATCATGCTGCCCGGCTCAATGTGGATGTTGCGGCTTCAGCACGTTTTAAACGCTTTCCTACAGGTCGACGGCGCCGTTCGAAATCGACGCGGCGATCGTCTTCAACGCGCAGCCAGCCACCTGGGGGAGCTAAAGAGACCAGGGGGATAGGCACCGACGCCAGCCGGAAATCCGATCCAGTAAGGTTCAGGAGACTGACCCTGAAGGATTCTCCGGAAGGGCTAGGACCGGCCCCCAAGCGGATTCCGCTTCTGAAGCTGCGCGGACATGCGAACTACTTGCGCCGCGCCTCCGTGATATGCCACCGCCTCCGACGTGCCTGAAATGGCCGGAAGATCGCCGGGGGGGCCGTCGAATGCTCCGTGTCCTCCTGCATCTTCGAGTATCCGCCGAGTTTGGCATCTCCCGCATCCTTCGATAATCGAGTCGAGAGGTCTTTCCAGGGAGATCACAATGCCGAAGGCCATGCCACTCAGCGACATCGCCGAGAGGGCGCAGCGGACGCGCGCGATCTCTGGTGGCGGCGCGGCTGGGGCAGGCATTGTCACCTCTGGCTTTGAGCAGCCCAGATTACAGGGCCCTGTTGCCATCGAGGTCCCTGCTGATTACTCCGACAACGATTTCGCTTGCGCGTCCTGTGCCGCCCATATGAACGCGAGCTACGAATGAGTGTTTGTCGAGATACCCGGCAGGAGGGCCCGGGATATCACGATGCAGGAGAGTAGGGAGCTCTTGCGACCTAAGCCAAAGCAGGTGGCTGAAGCAAAGGAGAAGGCTCTGTCTTGGAAGCTGCCTCCTGCTGCGCGTGATATGCGACGTGTAGATTCGCTCAAGGAGAATTTCGAGCCCCTGGGTGAATGCAGGAGGCCATTGGCACCGTCGAAACACGCAGGTCCCCGTGCGTCACATATAATAAAGACGTTGAATGGCGGCCCACAGTGCGACCGGCCTTTTGGAAAAGGGCAAGGGCCACGACGGCCCTCGCGGAGACCCTGGCAGTGATTTAGACAGCGACGTCCACAAGCAACGAGCACTCTGAGAACCGCGTCAGGCTATGCTACGGGAGGAAGGCCGCGCTGAACGACATCTAGCAGCCGCCAGCTCGGGTTGTGCTGCTCGGAGAGACCCGGCCGCTACAGGGTCGGCCTCGAGCGCTGGGGGAGACCCGGCCGCTTCTGGGAGGGGAAGGCGTGGCGATCCTCGGAGCGAAATGTCTGGTGATCTCGACTCCGTGGTGGGAGATTGCCCTTCCAACGTGGGGCCTTCCTAGAAGCAAAGTCAGAGACAAGCGTGCAGGCGAGTGCGAATGACGGTTTTCACCGCATGATAAACATGATAATGGCGTGTACAAGTGCGACAATGCATGCCGCCTGGGCCCCGACGCACCTGAGCTCATGGAGGAAGCTACACAAGCATAGGCGTTGGCGGGAACTCCGATGGCGAGAAACTTTCAAATCCCTATCCTGGCTCCTACGTCGTGCCACCATCGACGACGTTCAGTGGGGGCTGGGAAGTTTTGTGCGTGGCTTGGTCTGGGTTGATGTGAATGAGATCGACTACTTCCGTGACGGGAAACGCCGTCGGCCTGTGGCCGATTTGTTCCGCAAATGCACCGCGTCCCAACTAGCTTGCATAATCGACTGCATATCCAGAGGCCACTCCGCGCATCGATTCTAGCTTTGTATTCGACGTAATACTGATGAGAGCGACGGATGGTGTGGTGCCTGCCAGAAGCGTGCCGCGCAAGGTCATGGAGCTGGATCAGACAGTCACCCAGACCAGCTTTACGATATCATCGATGTGTATGGCCTGGACACGGATGAACTTCACAGATGTTGATCCATGGGACAAGCAGTCGGGAATTGCGGAGTATCTTTCAGGGTCCAGCCATTGGAAATTCATGTTATAGGCGAGGTGGCGTTCGTGGAGTTGGAGATCAAGAAATGAAAAGCGCTAGACAATAACACTTACTTGTCAAGGACATTTTCAGTGGCTTCGGCAGCGCATCGACGCTTGCCATCTATATTTGCGCATGTATATATGCACATATGTGGAATGGCTCGCAAGAGATGGCATGCGTGTGCCGCGCCAAGAGCGAAGTACTGCTCACGAACGTTCTGCACTGTCTCATACCTACCAAATGCTCATGCGAAGTCGTGGACCGCGATCAGCGTGTGGTCTGGCATCACCCACGACAAGGATCTAATCGATCAGCTTCGCGACCGTTGACGCGGTTGGGGTGCGCCTTACTGCTGATGAATTTTAGGCACTACGCATTGCAAGACCACGACGAGCAACTCTACCGCGACCGGCAGCACCAGCAGGGAGCTTTCAGTCCGAGTTCTACACGCTGAGGGAAGCAATGCCACAACCAGGGCCACGCATTCGCAGACACGTGAAGAACGTGATGGAAGCTCACTCGGCCAGACGAGCAGCCTGATGATCGAATCGCGCCAGGTTCTGCGTGGGCATTTGGCGGCTCTGTACCCGCATCAGTGGCTTCCACGCAGCCGCTGCCGCAATGGCCAGAGGACATCATGGCACTGCGTGACCCTCTGGATGGCGGTAGGCCAAGTCCACCAGGCCGAGCACATCCTCTGCGGCAGGCGTGGCTAGAATGTCTTGCCCGGCATCAGCAAGAGTCACAGTGAGCCCCTTCGGCAGCAGCCTCCGCTTGCGGCGGCGCGACTAATCAGAATGAGCAGCTACCTGAAGACCCTAATCTTGGCCGCCTGGGAGTCAATGGCGACGAATTTCGAGACTGATTCCGTGTGCTCTTCGCGGCCAGATTTCATGTATATGCAGCGTCCACCACGTGTGCACCATACGACTCAACCGAACCGATCGAGGACGACGGTCCTGCTTTCCCCTTGGTGTGTCCGTGCAAGATCACACGCGGGCTTTGCCGCATCCAGGGCATCGACATCGCGCAGCCGACGGCTATTCGGCGCGGGACACGACTGGAGCTGCATCGCCAATTGCGACGGGGGAAAGGAAGAGGCCGCGGAAACGACAGTGGCTGATGGGTTTCTTTCAAGTGAGCCCCGTGGAAGCACGGCCTCGCAAGTAATGTCACCTACGGCGCCCAGAGACGACGCTGCAGTGACGAGATGCCATGGTATAGACCACAGTTGCAGCATTCATCTGGAGCGCGTCACACCAGGTGCTTCCTTAGTGAGACGACGTGGTAATCACTTGGTTTGCGAGGAGTGTTGGCGCAGGAGAATTTCATGTCGGATGCGGGACGAGACTCCTAGCTGTCCCAATTGCAGAGCACCAGGAACAGCGAAAGCTTTCTTTCCATGTCCAGGCGCCTCTCCACTGGAAAATGTTACCGTAACATACGGCGGTGACGCGATTGTCACCGCCGTATGTTGCGGTATGAAGTGTTTAATTAGATGGAAGCTCGCCGCGCGTCGTGTACACGCAGGACCAGATCGACTCTTGGACGACTGCGCAAGATCCGGATTTTTCCCGCCTATTTTTGGACGAATATGTAACACCAGTCACTGGTGGGACTGGAAGCACTACTGGGACTCGTCGACACGCGACCCCTGAAGCTGTGCACGTCACAACGACGTCGCGGACTAAGCTCCTCAACGGTCGACCATCCGTGCTTGTGGATCTCGGTTCTTGCATTAACCCGATCGGTGACATGACGCTGGAGCACGAGTTTACAGAGGTGATCGCAAAGTGTGGTCTGGCTAACACCTTATTACGGCGTGCAAATCGTTTGAGCGTCAAAGAGATTAGGCGCGGCTCTATATCCTGCGTCTATCTAGCTAATGTAGCGGTTGCCGTCAGAGGTCAAGATCGCAGTCAGTGGGGCACTCTCGCGGCCAACGTTACCATGAAATCAGAACTGCCGTTGATCTGGCTTGGGCCAAGCGTTTATGCGGGAAAGACACGCTATTATTATTCTGTGGAAGGGTGAAGATAATATGATCTTTCCAGAGAACAAGGGCTACTCCATCAAGCTACATCGATCAGCAGAGATATCAGCAGTAATGGAAACCCCTGGCGAACACTTCGCAATTTCCTGTTATCATGTCGACTCCGAGACGAGCTACCAAGCCGACGAGGCCAGCACTGGAAACCGAGGACAGACGACCCACAGTCAGGGTCGTGTTTTTCCTTGTCGTGAGGGGGACAGGCCGCCAAAGGTCCGATGGCAGCTTGTTCCAGCAAGGGCCGCGCAGCGCATGGGCGGAAGCCTCGCGCCCTCGCGATAAACGACGTCCGTTTGGCTTGCGCCGCAATGCGCCGTCACCACGTTGTCTGTCATAGGACATGTTATAGCGAGTTAGTGACGTCTGACGGCATGCGCTGCCTTGGCAAACTGCTGGAGGGTGACCGGACCGTGCAGTCGATTAACACGCATTGACTGGTATGTTCGTGTACCTAAGAAGCGATCTGTATTTCATTGCCAGAGGATCCAGAGCTTGGTGTTCAAGTCGAAGGACTTGAAGATGGACGTCATTTTCTTTGGACCACCAGGCTATTTCTGGCATCCGACACCGATGCGTGAGGTCCTGTGCGACAGCAAGTCTACATACATTCGCATGTGGCAATGTCATTCCGGGTTTGAGTACGACAGCAACAATCAATCCCCAAGTGGTACATACATACAGATCGCATTCTCGCGGCGCATACCAAGCAACGCGTGGTCATGTTCATGCCCAATAGGTATAGCATAGAATTTCTTTGATTGTCTGCGAAGAAAGAATACCATAGTAAGCGGAGACGCGAATTCTTGAACAAGGTAGCGCACGCTCTCGTTGGGTACCTACTGCCACCGTCTACAAATACGCATACCTACCTCAGCCCTCGCAAGCGCTAGGACTTCAATCCATCGCGCTTCGTCACCTCCGTGGACGTTGATCCGAGGATGTCTGCTTTGGATCTGGTTGTACGACGAGTGGCTATGAACACCGACCTACACCGCCAGGTCATATCATAGAATCAGACCGGGGAGACGTCCATAGTATATGATTGGGCAGCTCAGCTACCACTTGGCGTCATTAGTACTCGTACACTGTAGTACTATATGGAGCAGGGGAAATTCGCAGCCGACGACCAGTTTCCACAGACATCACGACAGGTCGTCATCCTACATGCCGGATCTTTCCCCCTTCCGACTACGGCTGATGGTGCGGCCGCTATTTTTGTCTCTTCAGCTGCGCAGGCAGATCATGGAAACGCGGCTTCCCTTTCGCGTGCTATTTTATCTTGCGCAAGAGAGACGAGGGGCCGACAAAATCCCGATGGAATCGCCGAACGTGTGGAGGACGGCAATGACGACTGTGTGGATGACCTTTGCGGTTTGGCCGAAGACATTACGCCGCTAATGTACGGCGTCCAGTTCGAAGACATCGACTCCGGCGACGAGGATATGTACGTCGAGGGCATCGTCGTGGACATCAGCAGTCGGAGCAGGCCTCAACAGGCCCATCTTTTCAATGTGATGTCTTCCCTCTGCTACGGCAAACGCGGCTGCCGAGACATCTTGGGGCTGTGTGGAGGAAGAGGTGGCATCTCCGAGGTAGCCATTGCCTGGGGTCTTTCCTCTGCGGGCAACCTGGACATAGTTGCGACCATTGTGGGCGTGGGCGACCCCGCGATCCATTGGACTGTCAACCACTTTCTGGACGCAGGCTACGTCCTGGTCACCCCCTTACAACCAAATTGCCGAACGACTGGTTCAAACTCGTGTTTTTCGTAGGAAAGCAAACTGCGGCAGCTGGAGGAAGTACCGCGACATGGACCTCCAACGCATTAAGTACTCTGGCCAGGTAGCTCTCCGTCAGCAGCTGGGCCGGAACTGGATGCGGGGACAACTGGCGGCAAACTGGACCAACGAGATCCAGCCATGGGCGCAAGTGCAACGCTGAGCTTAATTTTGGATGACATGTTTCGACCAAGCCATGACGAATCTAAGGGCTAGCCATGGTGCACCCATGCACAGAACAACTGACATCGCTGCCAATCATGCTTCCCGTGGGTTAGCGTGCCTTTGGCTTTCGCTGCGCGTGTCCATCTGCAAGCGACGAGGTCCACTCGAAGCCCGTCTGCTGCGCTATCTATGGGAACAGCGAAGAGTCACCGAGATATTGCTTCTGATGTCCCATGGGGTGTGGTCACCGATTTCAGTTCTGATGTTGGTCAGCCTTGCGTTATTGACGGCGCGAGGGGGAGTGATTCGAGAGCGATTTTTTGCATTCGCGGAGAACCAGATACGATGGTGGAGTTGATGAGCTCACTGATGCCGTGTCAAAGAGGCATCGTCTGGTGCCGTTGCAATTGCCAGAGTTCGGCGACGCCCCACCAGCGAACAGTGGCACCCGTCGAGCAAGATCTGCTGGACCGGAAGATGAGAGAGACTGAGACGGCTCCCCCGACTGCAGCCGTCATGACGTCAAGGCTGAGAAGGATTCTGTCACATGCTTTGCATTTGAGCTCGGGTAAGGCCCCGTCCACGTGGGCCAGGAGAGTGACCGGTACAACATGTGCAAACTGAATCTAAGGAGGTCCAGGCCGAGCGCCCCGATCTGGCCTGGTACGTGGAATGCCGGCATGATCCTTGTAGAGAACGAATGCTGGCGGCCCGCTTTTCGGTGTTGGAGCGCGGCCGAATATCGATGCCCAGGCCAGTCAGGGCACTGCTCGGCCTGCATGCTGTTCGTGTTCCTATGCTTGCAGGGATTATGTTCTGAACTTCTTCTGTGGTTGGTGCGTTGCGGCAGCCGATCGTCGCTGCGCTGCACTGCGCAGCGCGGAGTGGCAGGCTGCCCCGCAGAGGGACTGTGCGATTGTATTCTCGACGTTGCCAGAAGATTTCGAGCTCCAGATGCGTCGACGAGAGATAGTTCAGGCTGAGGCAGCGGAACAGACCCCGGCGAGGGCTGGCGTCGAGATGGCCGAGATCCGGGCTCCGCAGAGGCCGGAGAGTCCCAGGTCGAATGGGGCTCGAGATGCAGGGCAACGCTTGATTCGGTTTGAGCGGCAAGAGGCTGAGCAGGCTGCCCGACGGCTAAGGGAGTCATTGTGGCTGAGACGGGAGAGTCTCGAGCAGATAGGCTCGGCCGAACGCGCGGTCCAGACACACGTGGGCAAATCGTTGCCCCTGAGTTAAACGAATAGGAAAGGAGTGCGACCGAAGCGGAAGACATCGCTGCGCTCAGAGATGAGTGGTCTCCTGCTGAGAATTCTCTCCCACTATGTATCGATTCCAATATTCCATGGGACAGCAAGACGGACAGGGACGGCTGGAAACGGTAAGCGAGGTCGTCGCGAATCGCGCGATGACGTAGTCGGCTGAGCGATCGGCGCCGGGGCGCCCCGCGGGACTGACGAATCAATGAGGGGTTTGTCGAGCGACCGCGCCTTCGCTAATGCAGCGGGACTAGGCGCTGCGCGGTTAAGGTACGCTGTCAAATTCTTTCTGGGGGTCGGCGCTCATTGACGCGGTGTGCAAATGCCCGCATGTGGAGGTGAGGTTGTCCTGGTCCCCGCCGCGGGGGGAGTCGGCACCTTTCGCTCCTTCCTGCCTTCTGTTGCCGTCGACCGCCCGCCGTTGCGGGCTTTGTTTCAGGGCAATTGTGGAGCGTTGCTTGCGCTTGGTAAGAGGTAAAAAGGAGTGGCGCGCGCGCCGCCATGTTGTCCGTGAGCGTCAAGGGATATTTCGCTCCTGCAGTTCGCGTTAGGCAACCACCGTGTGTTAGGAGAAGAGGATGAGGATAGTTAAACTTTATGTGTCTGGTTGTCTGGATCATCTGATTAAGAACATGACTGGAAAAAAGGGCGAGTATTCAGGAACAAAAGCAGCGCAACATGTGCACCGAAAGTCGGCTCTCCAAAAACGAGAGGTCGTTTTGGGTTCGTTTTCGAAGAGCAGAGGGTAAGGACTACGCGCGCGCAATCTTTCTGGCACGCTTTTCTCTTCGGGGCGCTAAACGCCATGGGTGCTTCAGCTCTCCCGTGCTGGCTCTTGGTGCGGCCGCGCGGCCTAAACACGCATACTGTTCAAGAGTATATGTGTTTGTGTCATTTGGGTATGTGACATTGCACACGCAGTTGCAGCTTGCACCTGCGCTCG
>CAUYUJ010002166.1:80000-85000 GCA_963575745.1 Prorocentrum cordatum
CGAAACGTCGGGCCCGCTCTGCCATCCCGGCTCGAGGTGTGACAAGGGAGGACACATCTATAAGGAAGAGGGTGGAAAAGGAGGAGGAGGAGGAGGCGGAGGAGGAGGAGGAGGAGGAGGAGGAGGAGGGGGAGGGGAGGAGGAACAGGAGGAGGAGGAGGAGGGAGGAGGAGGAGGAGGAGGAGGAGGAGGAGGAGGAGGAGGGGGAGGAGGAGGAGGAGGAGGCGGACGGGAGCTCTTTCCGGCCCGCCTTACAGCAGTCCCACGCCGGTGATTGCAACGAGCCGGGTAGCGACCAGAGTGCCTCCAAGCAGCCTGCCCGGGTCCAGCACCACGATAGCGAGCGGCACGACGGTGTCGGCCAGCCGACGCTGAATAGCACGGGGAGCTGGCGGAGGAGGAGCTGGCGGAGGAGGAGGAGGAGGAAGAGGAGGAGGAGGAGGAATTCGCTGGAATTCGCTGATATCCACGGGGTGGCAGCGAACTCAGCGATCCTCAATCAGCACGCCAGGCGGCGGGCCACGGAGGACGGCCTCGCGCCTGACAACGCCCAGCTCAGGGGCCTGGGTCGTCTTGGACGGCCCCGCGTGGCTGGGAAAAAGCCCCTTCTGAATTCGCTGAAGATTTTCTGTAACTTTCTTGGTACGGGCCTTGCACTCGGCAACTAAATGACGTGGGTCCTCCGTGGTCGTTTTACCGCACGTCAAACAAAAATGCAACCCAAACTTGGGCCAGAAATGCAGCACATGCGAGGAGTTACAAATCATCCCCCCCACCGTGACCGCCCCACAGGCCCGCATCACCCCATGATCAGCAAGACTCGAAAGGTCCTGGCTGGCAGCGTGACAGGGAGAAGCAAGAAGGAGGAGGAGGAGGAGGAGGAGGAGGAGGAGGAGGAAGAGGAGGAGGAAGAGGAGGCGGAGGAGGAGGAGGGGAAGGAGGAGGAGGAACACGAGCAGGAGCAGGTGCAGGAGGAGGAGGAGGAGGAGGAGGAGGAGGAGGAGGAGGGAGGAGGAAGAGGAGGAGGAGGAGAGGAGGAGTAGTAGTAGTAGTAGGAGGAGGAGAGGAGGAGGGGGAGGAGGAGGAGAGGGAGGAGGAGGCGGAGGAGGAGGAGGAGGAGGAGGAGGAAGATCATGAGGATGAGGATGATGATGAGGAGGGGGATGGGGAAGGAGAATGAGGATGAGGAGGATGAGGAGGATGAGGAGTATGAGGAGCATGAGGAGGAGAAGGAAGAGGAGGATGAGGACGAGGAGGATGAGGATGAGGAGGGGAAGGAGCTGGAGGAGGAGGAGGAAGAGGAGGATCCCGAGAGAGCTTCCGAACACCTTCGAGAAAGCGCATGACCCACGCCTTTAGCTTCCAAGCGTTGCTGGAGAAGTCTCCGGGCGCCCGCGGCGCGGGGTGCCTTGGGGCAACGACGACGGCCGCCACGACCAACGTCGATGGCGGCGGTGGCGACGACGTCAGGAGGGCGGGCGATGAGTCTCGCGCGGCGGCAGCGCTGTCGGGCGGGGGCGGGTGGTGACGGCGGCCGCGACGACGACGGTCGCGACGGTTGACATGCTCGGCGTGCATTGGCGCGCGCGGCCCAGCGCGAGGCGGCGTGCCGCCGGTCCGCGCCCACGTCCGCCTCGCGCCTCGCCGCGGCGCGGCCGGACGCGAAGCCGGAGCCCCCCAGGCAGGGCGGTGCCGCTGTCGTCGTCGTCGACGTCGTCGTCGTCGTCGTGGTGGTGGTTGTCGTGTTTGTTGTCGTGAGCCATCGTCGTGGGTCGTCGTCGTCTCGTTGTCTTGTGTCGTCGTCTTGTTGTGGGTCGTCGTGGGTCGTCGGTGTCGTCGGTGTCGTCGGTGTCGTCGTCGTCGTCGTCGTCGTTGTCGTCGTTGACATTGTCGCGTGTCGTTCGCAGTCGTCGAGGAGGACGAGGGGGAGGAGGATGGGGGATGAGGAGAATGAGGAGGAGGAGGAGGAGGAGGAGGAGGAGGAGAAGACGGAGGAGGTGGTGGAGTAAGAGGAGGTGCTTTTGTATGACCACTGCGCAACACCAGTCAAATGGGTGGCTCGCCCTGGCTGCTTTTGGGGTCTGGCTGAGAGCCCGGCCGTATAATGGTAAAGATCTCTGAGGGAAGGCCGAAGCACATGGGCCAAAGCGGCAGCGGGAGTCGGGGTTCGGCGGCAGCGGTGCTCGCAGGCAGAGCAAGCTTGGCGCGAGGGGTGGAGGGCAGGGTAGCTTCGTCTCTATCATCTTCCTTCTGTGCAGCTGTCGGGGCCTGGGTCCTCAACCACGTCTGGAAGAGAATACAGGACAGTCACCCCCCTCAGATCGTTAGCCAGGAGATGGGCTGTAGGGGTGTGTGTGATGTAAACTACTATTTAACAGTATGTAGGCTTCACAATTTTGAGTCCTGGCTCGTCATGATGTCTGTCGTGGCCTTTTTGAAACATAGGAGGCTCGTCACCACCGGCTCCGACTCGCAGTGCCAAGTGATCCCGTGCGCCATGTTCATCGCCTTTTGACGGCCTATTGGGTTATTGTCACAGTGGCATCATTGGATAGCAATTATATGTCCCTGCTTCTGATACGGGCTGTATTTGTCAAGGGCCACGATTTGATGTCAATGACCGACATCGAACAAATTCCAAAATCGATATCCGACGCGTTGTTCAATGAACTGAATATGGCGATGCTGAATTATTGTTCCAAGGCCCGGGGATGGTGTGGAGTCGGTGACATCACGATGTCATGCGATGTATCCAATTGGAAGTTCGTCCATGGAACAGGTAGCGAGATGGTCAGTACCATGCGAATGTGCTTAGTATCTGGAGGGTTTATGAACACGGGATCCTGAAATAATTGCTTGGTATTGAACGCTGACGGTCGCAATGGCTCTTTGCTAGTAAATCGGGGCGTCGCCCTGATTGGATGATTGGATACTTGCCTGTTTGGACATCGACAAAGCCTTCCTGAAGGGACTGACGTATAGTGACTTGGCGGAAGCCACAGGCGAGCAAGACAACGGCCTCCTTCACATTGCCTCGGGGCAGTGCGCAAGTTCTTCGCACAGTGCTTGAATTCAGACATTGCCACGAAAGGCGACAGTGCGCGACGGCTTTGATATCAGTCTCCAGCCCGCGAGCTTCGACCAGGAACTTGAAGCCCGAAGCGATCTCCTGACAGCTAAACGCGTTGACGACATTAACATGACCCGTTTGGAGGAACACATATACGATCAGGTTAAACGAGCAGAGAAGGTATTTGGATCTTGCAGTTTGAGCAGACATACGTATACCAGCTACTCAATGACACCCACCAGTACGAAGGATTGAGGCGCGATGCTGGATCATGACGAGTACATCAAACATCTGCGCCCCGCCGTCCACGCTGAACGCGCTGGGCCCAAACCTGACGACAAGGCGTCAGAGTTAGTAGCATATGTGTTCGTCATCTTGCGAGGAGCCTTTGCCTACGCATTCCCGGCGCAAATTTAGCTTCTGGTATATGTTGCAACCTTCCAATGGCACAGGGGCCTACGAACGTCCAAGTCCGAGGGCTCAGCGTTGTGACGAAGAAGCACAGAAACGACCCCGAACATATCTCATGCCCTGGGGGGTGGACCTCGGGGGATGTTGATGCCCGTAGTTCCGGGATACAGGGAACTTACCCGCGACAGAGAAGACGATCGGACGAGATGTGACGCGCGAGGGGCCAACCTCATGAGTCGGGGTATCTCGCCAAAGCAAATGCCCGCCATGTGCCTTGTAGGCTGCCCCCGCAAAGTTGATCGACTACAAGTTCGAGCAAACTATGCGGCTGATGCACTTACAGCAGCCCAGAGCTTGGATGGCTGCTACCTGGCTCTGAGTGCGTTCGACGAACTAAAGTCTGGTCATTCTAAGACTAGGTCCCACGGACCTCCGAGACGGTGGGCCGTCCATCAGGGCGTCGCTAACAATCGACGCGGCCTCGGTGTGCAACCCCCCGCCGAGTAAGGGCTCGAATATTCCGACCGATTGCGCATTACTAGGACGCATTAGTTGGATGCGGCATCGAACAAATTTCAAAGTCGATACCTGGCGCATTTTTCAATGAACTGAATATGCCGATGCTTTATTCTTGTTCCAAGGCCCGGGGCACGATTGAAGGCGGTGACGTCGCGACGTCGCGCGATGTATCCAAGTGGAAGTTCGCCCATGGAACAGGTGGTGAGATGGTTCGTGCCATACGACTTCGCTTAGTATTTGAAGAGTTCATGAACGCGGGATCCTTGAAGAATTGTCTGGTGCTGTGCGCGGAAGGTCGCAGTGACTCTTGGCTAGTTAATCGGGGCGCCGCTCCGATCGGATACTTGCTTGTATGGGCATCGACGAGGCCATCCTGAAGGGGCTGACGTATGCTTGCCCGGCGGGAGGCGCAGGCGAGCAGGGCGGGGCCCTGCTTCGCACTGCCGCGTGGCAGTGCGCAAATTCTTCGCATGTGGCTTGAATTCGGACATTGCCGCGAAAGGTGACGGTGTGCGACGGGTCGTGATATCAGTCTGCAGCCCGCGAGGGTCGACCAGGAACTTGAAGCCCGAAGCGGTCTCCTGACGGCTAAACGCGTTGACGACATTCATATGGCCCGTTTGGAGGAACACATAGACGATTAGGTTAAACGAGCGGAGAGGTTGTTTGAATCTTGCAGTTTGAGCAAGCATACGTATGCCAGCTACTCCATGAGATACTCCAGTACGAAGGATTGAGGCGCGATGCTGGACCATGATGAACACATCAAACATCTGCGCCCCGCCGTCCACGCCGAACACGCCGGGCCCAGTCCTGACGACGAGGCGTCAGATTTAGTAGCATGTATGGCCATCAGCTTCCGAGGAGCCTTTGCCTGCGCAGACCCCACGCGAATTCAGCTAGTTGTATATGTTGCATCTTCCAATGGCACAGGGGCCTACGAACGTCCAAGTCTGGGGGCTCAGCGTTGTGACGAGGCAACTCAGGAACGACCCCGAAC
>CAUYUJ010002166.1:90000-92547 GCA_963575745.1 Prorocentrum cordatum
AACAGATCGAGACCGCCGAAAACGGCCCGCGAGCGCTCCAAGACGCGTATAGATAGCCTCAGGAATGGCCAGGAAACCCCAGACGTTCCAAGAGAGCTCCATGAGGCCCCGAAGGCATCCCAAGAGGCCTCCCAAGAGAGCCGCGACAAGCCAAAATCGTTGATTTTCATTGTTTTTTTCGAGGCTTTGGGCCTTCTCGCTTTTTCAGGGTTCCGACGCTCCAAGACCGTCCAAGAGTCTCCCAAGGCGGCCCAGGAGAGCCCCAAGATGGCCCAGGAGCCGCCCAAGACGGTTCCAGGAGAGCCCCGACAGGGCTTCAAGACTGCCCAAGCGAGCCCAGCGGGCCCCAAGAGGGCCCCAAGAGACCCCAAGCAGGCCCTAAACAGGCCCCCAAGAGCCTCCCTGGAGGCCCCCAAGAGGCCCCCAAGATGCCCAAAAATGGCCCTGAGCGCGCCCCAAGACGCCTCCAGGAGAGCCCAACAGGCCTCCGAGAGGCCCCCAAGAGGCCCACTGGAGGCCCTCAGGAGGTCGTCCCCATCATGTTCCCGGAAGGCGGTCCGGGAACATGATTCCGAGCCTTGGAGGAGTATTCTGCGCCTTCCGAGGCGCCTTGGACGAAGTACGATTCATATTCTTGAACGCTTTCTGGGAACATGATTTCTCACCGTTTCGGAACGCTTTCCTACTGCTGCGGTGCTCTGGGGGGAAGGGACGGGGGTCCAGGAACATGATCGGGAGGTTAGGGAACGAGGGTTTGGAGAGGACCAGTAGGACAGACGGACGGGGCTCGGGGGCGGGGGTGGGGTGGTGCCACCGGTTGGTATGGCCGCCCCGGGCGTCCCTGTCCACGAACCCGCCCAAGACGGCCCATGAGGCCCCAAAGACAGCCCAAGAGACCCACAAGACAGCCTCAGCGAGGCCCAAGAGGGCCCCAAGACGCTCAAGAGCGCCCCAACAGGGCCCGAGATGGCTTGAAGATGGCCGAAGAGGGCCCCAAGAGGGTCTTCAAGAGGCAAACACCGGCCCATTCCCATTCGTAAAGCATGCATTTTCAGCATACTCGTTTGCCCCAGACGCCCCCGAGCCCCAAGACAGCCCAAGAGAGACCCAAGAGGGCCCACGACGGCCCAAACGGGTCGTCCTGTGAGGCTCACGGAATCCCCCAAAGACGGCCCAAGAGGCCTCAAAGCCGGCCCAGGAGGCCCCCAAGACGGCCTCAAGAAGGCCCAAGAGGGCCTCGTTCGAAATCATGTTCCCGGAAGCCTCTCCGGGAACATGATTTCCGGGTTTCTAGGACGCCCAAGAGGGCCCCAGGACGGCCCCCAAAGGGCCCTAAATGGACCTTCAAAAAGGCCCGGATGGCCACAGTTCGTTGATTTGCGTGAGATGTTGTTGGATTTCTTCCGCGCGGATGAGACGGAGAGGGCGAAGGATGAGGAGGAGGAGGAGGAGGAGGAGGAGGAGGAGAAGGAAGAGGAAAAGGAGGAGGAGGCAGGGAGGAGGAGTGGAGGGGAGGAGGGGGGGAGAGAGGAGGAGGCTCGAGGGCGATCGACGATCGGCGACGACGACCGGCGACGGTGATTGACGACGACGACGACGACGACGACGACGACGACGACGACGACGACGATCGACGACGGTCGACGACCGACGACGACGACGATCGACGACGATGACAATAGTCGACGGCGCCGATCGACGATCGACGGCGACGACGACGGCCACGCCGACGGCGGCGACGCCGTCCGCGTGACAGCCCAAGAGGCACACAAGACAGCGTCATCTTGGCCCCAGAGGGCCCCAAGACGTCCAAGAGCGCCTCAAGAGGGCCCGAGATGGCTTGAAGATGGCCGAAGAGGGCTCCAAGAGGGCCTTCAAGAGGCAAAACTTTACCCATTCCTCGTGTAAAACGTAAAATTTCAGCATACTCGCTTGCTTCGTCCTCAGAGTGGCCCCCGAGGAGCCCCAAGACAGTCCAAAACGGCCCCAAAGGCCCCAAAGCCGGCCCAGGAGGCCCCCAAGACGGCCTCAGGGAGGCCCAGGAGGGCCTCGTTCGAAATCATGTTCCCAGAAGTTTCTCCGGGAACATGATTTCCGGGTTCCCAGGACGCCCAACAGGGCCCCAGGACGGCCCCCAAAAGGGCCTAACATGACATTCAAAAATTCCCAGAGGGCCACAGTTCGCTGATTTTCGCGAAATGTTGTTGGATTTCTTCCGCGCGGAGGAGACGGAGAGGGCGAAGGAGGAGGAGGAGGAGGAGGGGGAGGAGGAAGAGGAAAAGGAGAAGGACGAGGCGGGGAGGAGGAGTGGCGGGGAGGAGGGGGGGAGAGAGGAGGAGGAGGCTCGAGGGCGATCGACGATCGGAGACGACGACCAGCGACGGTGATTCACGACGACGACGACGACGACCACGACGACGACCGATACGACGACGACGACCAAGACCACGACCGATGACGATCGACGACGATGACAACAGTCGACGCTGCCGATCGATGATCGACGGCGACGACGACGACGGCCACGCCGACGGCGGCGACGCTGTC
>CAUYUJ010002167.1:0-10000 GCA_963575745.1 Prorocentrum cordatum
ACACACACACACACACACGTACACACACACGTACACACACGTACACACACACACACACACACGCACGCACACACACACACACGCACACACACACACACACACACTCGGAAGACGGAAAACCTTCGAGAACCGAAGAAAATTTCCGCGAACTTCGAACCTGGAACCTCGAGCCTCGAACCTTGAAATTCGAGCCTCGAGCCTCGAGCCTCGAGCCTCTGAGAAGGCCTTCTCCCTCTCGCGCCCCCCCCCCCTCGCTCGCCGCCGCGTGGAGCAAGAGAGGGCGCGGCGCCCGCTGGAGCGGGTTTGCACTCGCACCTGCTGGCCGTTCAGCTCCTGCACGAGTGGGGCCAGGCAGGGGGCACGTGCCGCCGTGCACCCCCCCTCCAGTGATTGACTGATCATCTAGTCGGGCGTGTCCCTCTACAGGAGGAGTGTTCAAAAATAGTCCCGAAATAGTCTGGGGACGATTTTTTTGGACTATGTTTGGCTACTTTTGAATATGTATTGGCTATCTTTTATGTTTCCTCAAAAATCCGCCTGTAGGAGGACATGCCCGACCTAGATTTATCATCGAGAACAAAAGAGCCCCTTCACCCCACTAACACGGTGAAGGCGTGGCCTCACTTAGGTCCCTGTCGTCGCATGAGGGATCGTAGATTTGGGCGGTTTGATCTGATACATCTGCATCAAAAAGACCCTCTATCCTAATGCTTTGGGCTCTCCTGACTTAGGTATGTTTATTTTTTTTACCAAGGAGAGAAACAAGCGAAGACACAACCAACGTTGATTTCCATGAAAACAGTCCAGGAATGTATGGGATGTGAGGGGGGACGAAGAAGTCCAGACAATATGTGAAGATATCGGGGATCCTGGGATGTGTGTCCATCCGATTGTGTCTCCGTGGGCCCGCCCCTTCAGTGATCTTCTGGCCTCCTCGCCGTCCTTCTCGCGTCGTTTCCCGTCGGTTTGGCAGTGGCCTCCTCAGTCAAACCGGCCCCTCTCGTGGCGCGGAGCCTGTGGTTTACCGTCCCCTCTTGGGAAGTGAGTCGCGGGAGCTGCAGCCCGCCCACCTCGCCGCTTGACACGTCCGTCCTCTGAGGATTGGCGGATCCTGATTCGGGGGGAAGCTTGCAGTCCCCCCGCGAGACTGCAGCTGAATGCGTCCATCAGCCAGCTCGACATGGTTGTTGCGCCTCTCGTGAGCAAGGGCTTTGGGGTCGACGTTTTCTCTTCAACCTACACCAATCCGTGCTTGGAGTCCGCGCTGCAGGTTTTTCGAGAATATCTGCGAGTTGATCTCAGAACGAAGCGTCCAGGGAGCCAGTATATCAATGTCTGGGAGGGTGTGGCCTCCGTAATTTCGTATGCGCACGAAAACAATATCCAGTATAGCTTCCTGGCAGTGATCCGCCATGACATGGTCATGAAGATCAATTGGGTCGACAATCTTCTAGGGTGCATGAGCTTCTGTCCTGCCTTCAGGACGAAGGTGCAGATGAAAGGGGACAAGCGTGTCACTGACACCTTGATGGTAGTTGCTGGCTCGCGCATCGGATGTTTTTTCGAAGGACTGAACATCAAGGACAATTGGCCACTGGAGGCCATTTGGACGCGCTTCGAACCAGTGTTTGGCGAGGGAAACATGACTCCCCTCGTGGACTACAAATCCGCCTCCAACCCAGAGATTATGCCGAACACCTTGTTCACGTTTTACGACCGCATTGAATGTAATCGGACGTCATGTAGGTGATGTCGAACAGTAGATCCAGGGATGGCGACGAATATTGTGGCCAGGTTTGATGAGCAGTGGCTGCTAGGGCTGTCCGAATGCGGCCGCTAAGCTCCGCTGAGGGCCGGACGAGAAGTGGATGCTAGGGGATCTCCAAGTTGCAGGCCACGACGACGTTTGACCGACCAGCCAGTCATCGGCTTTGGCGCCACATGGGCCCTCCAGAAAGTGAGTGCCTCGCCTGGTCTTCGAGGGATCGATGAAGTTGACGTCTCTGCCTCGCCAGGAGGCGGCGAAAAGGCCAGCGGAAGTCCAGCGGAAGTAAAGCGAGGGCGTTTTTGCTGTCGGTAGTTGGCGGGGGAGCAGGAGGAGGAGGAGGAGGAGGAGGAGGAGAGAGGAGGAGGAGGAGGAAAATGCAGGGAGGAGGAGGAGGAGGAGGAGGAACAGGCAGGGAGGAGGAGGAGGAGCAGGAGGAGGAGGAGGAGGAGGAAAAGGCAGGGATGAGGAGGAGGAGGATGAGGAGGAGGAGGAGAATGTTGATGATGAGGAGGAGGAGGAGCAACGATGCGCCCTCCAAGAGATGTCAACATTTGTGGCTCAGGGTTTCTGGAGCGGGCCACGGCAACGATCCCCGATCTTTTCCGGCAGCTTCGAGCTGCCCTTCGAGCTCACGTCGGCGGTGATGCACAAATGCCATGCTTGATGGGCCAATGTTCCACCACCATTACCATACGTAGGTCGGACGGGGGAGGTCCTCCTCCTCCTCCTCCTCGTCCTCCTCCTCCTCCTCCCTCTCCTGCCCATGGTAGGGGTGGTGGAAAATCGGCCCATCAATGCTCGAGGGAAGAAGCACCATGACCATGGTCAAGATGCCGCGGGATCTTCTGGGCACCGATCTGGGTCATGGTCCATGCTTGCGCCGCCGATCCGCGAGGATGATCCACGAATGGACGATGACCAAGATTAGGGGGACGAAACATGACATAAGCACAAAAACTCGGAGGCCCGCGCGGATTTCTCGGATCCGCGCCGGACCCCCCGCCCGGAGCGCGCCAGGGCATGGGGCCCCAGCGCCGATCCGGGCAGTCCGCGCGGACCTCCGAGTTGTTGTGTTTCTGTCATTGTTCGCTCCGCTGAAGATGGACAATGGCCAAGATCGGCACCGACGTTTCCACATTCAGCCTTGGCCGTGGTCATCTCGGCGGCGTGCCCGGGGGGAAGTGAGAAGGAGCAGGCCTTCTCAGAAGGCGGCGGGGCTTCGCGGACGCCCTTCTGAGAAGTTTCCCATGTCATTGGGGAAGGCTTGTACAATTTCTCAGAAGGCCAGAGGCCTTCTGTGCCTTCTGAGAAGGCCCGCCCCCTCCCACTTCCCCCCAGGGCCTTAGTGGGCTCTTGAAACGACAGGGCCGTTTTTTCACCGGTTCCGTTTTGTCGTTTGTTTGCAGTTTCCGACGCCATTGTTTTACCTCGTCCGTCGCCGTTTTTTAACCAGTTCCGGCTCCGATTCCACTCCCGGAGCCGTTTTTTTTGTGCCGTTTCTGGACGCCGTTTCTTTGGCCGTTTCCACTTTCAAGACACATTTTTTCGGAAATTGTGAAAAAATCAGGCGCCAACATCGCAGAGCGGATTTCGTTCGGAAAACAATGGGATGTGCCCAGATTGTCCTGGAGAATTTCGTTCCGGATTCCGAAGTGAATGAAGACTACAAAACATCCACGTGAAATTCGCTTCTTTCTTCGCTCGCCGTTTTTGGGGACTGTGTTGCATTGACAGACGTCCACGCAACAACCCGCTGCAGCACCTCTGCAAGGTCGGCGCAGTGAAAAAGTCGGCCATGCCTCGGTATCGTTTCACCAATCCCCATCCCCATCCCCATCCCCATCCCCTTCGAGACCCCCGAGACAAATTACCCCCCCAGTTGGGGATGCACCCCTCGAAACCCGACGGGAACGACCGATACCCCCATCTAGGGGGGTGAATCGGCCGGTGGGGCCCAGGCCACGCCGCTGGGGATGGGGATCGGTTCAACGATACTCACTGCCGTTGCCGGGGCCCACGCAGCTTAGCAGGGCGCGCCGCCGATCCTCGCCTCTTCTCTCCCCCCCCCACGTGCCACGGGCTCCGCGGCAGGAGGGGCCGCACACGCAGGGCCGCTCCGGGGGTCGGCTGCGGGCGCTCCTCCCGCGGTGGCGGTGCGGCCCAGAGGGCGCGAGCTCTGTCGGTATCGTTCAACCGCTCCCGAACCCCATCCTGATCCCTACAGTGGGGGCGCGCATCAAGAAGCCATGTGCTTCTCGTCACGGTACCCTGGGTGTCTTCGCTGCTCGCGCTGGGCGGTGACTTCCCGCAGCCGTTGAAGGAGCTGCTGCGTTCAGGGTGCTCCAGGTTTCCCCTCAGGTGCACCTCGCGCACGGGTTCTCAGGGCTGGGTTTCTTGCAAGGGTTTCTAGCGGCCGCGCCCGCACTGTATCCCGATCCCCACCATCATGCCATCCCAATTGGGGATTTGCCTCTCGAAGCACGAAGTGAGCAAGCCTACATCCCCATCTCCGGGGGTGAATCGGCAGGGGATGGGGATGGGGATGGGGATGGGGATGGGGATCGGTGAAACGATGCTTATTCTGGCCTCGGAGGCGCCCGCGGGCGGAGCCGAGCAGCAGCGATCGCGGGGCTCAAGAGACGGGGTTCAGTAAGGGGGAGTTATCGGCGGCGAGCGAGGGGGGGAAAGGAGGAGGAGAAGGCCTTCTCGGAAGGCGCTTCGGGACTCCTCAGAAGCCCTCGCGCCTTCTGAGATTTGTTTTCTGTCTTCGGGGGAGGCTGAGACGACTCTTCAGCAGGCCCTCGGACTTCCGAGCCGTTCGAGAGGGTCCGCCCCTTCTCACTTCCCCCCTGGGCTCGCCGCCGAGGTTGGTCAGAGCGCCGGATCTTGCAGGGCCAGGGTTGCATTGACCCGGGCTTGGGTGCAGGATTCTGTAGGATCCTGCAGGAGCCTGAAGGATCTTGCAGGGCCTGACTGACCCGGGTTTGGATTGACCCAGGTCAGAAGATCACTGACGATCACTCTCGCGTTGGGGGGCAGCGGCAGCACTGCAAGCCAGGGCTCGGAGAAGGAAGCGTTCGCTGGCGAGTCATGGGAGCCTCGTGTACCCTCGTAGTCCCGTCTTTGGCATACACAGTAGCGTCGGTGAGCCTTTGGTAATCGATGGGGGGCGCCCGTTTGGCGTCGATTCGCGTCGACTCAGCGTCGATTCGCGTCGATTCGCACGATCCAACCAGATGGTGCGGGAGTCTCCCACGAGCTGCCAGCGAGCACTGCGAGCCGGGGCTCGGGGAAGGAACGGCTGCCAGGTGCCGCTGCTCGCCCATGGAGAGGGCCCTCGGCCGCCACGGCTGGGTTCTCCTCCGAAAGCTCCGGTCAGAGTGCGCCCCGGGCCGCGTCCTCCTCCTCCTCTTCCTCCTCCTCTTCTGCCTCCGCCTCCTCCTCCTCCTTTTCCTCCTCCTCCCCCTCCTCGCCCCCTCCCTCCTCCTCCTCCTCCTCCTCCTCCTCCTCCTCTTCCTCCTCCTCTTCTTCCTCCTCCTCCTCCTCGAGTAGTGGTATCGGTTTCTTTTTTTCCAGGCTTCCCAGATGGGGTCCGAGAGTAGATGGGGTCGGAGGATCGCGCCGCATTGCCGATGCGGATCGTTGCGGAGCCCGCGTTTCCCCACGCCGACGTCGCCGAATGCATCGGCGATGCATCGCCGATGCATCGCCGACGCCTCGGCGATACCTCGGCGATGCGCTGGCAGTGCGGCGCGATCCTTCGACCCCATTTGCTCGGACCCATTAAGGAGGCCTCTATGGTGAAGGCCTCACGGCCTGTGTCGCCGACCCTGAGAGACATCGACGACGACCAGGAGGAGGAGGAGGAGGAGGAGGAGGAGGAGGAGGAGGAGGAGGAGGAGGAGGAGGAGGAGGCGGAGATACGGAGGAGGAGGAGGAGGAGGAGGAGGAGGAGGAGGAGGAGGAGGGAGGCGGAGATACGGAGGAGGAGGAGGAGGAGGAGGAGGAGGAGGAGGAGGAGGAGGAGGAGGAGGAGGAGGAGGACAAGTTAGGTGCGCTCGCGTCAACATCTGACATCCTACCCCTCCCTCCCATCCCTTACCATGGCGCTGATTTTCTCTATCCGCGGACGCGTGTCGTAGCGGACCTGTGGCTCCGCGCGCGTGTGCGTAGTGGGTGGTGGTGCGCGTGCGTGCGTGCGTGTGTGCGTGGTTGTGGTTGTTGTGGTCGTGGTGTGTATGTGTGTGTGTGTGTGCGCGTGTGCGCGTGTGCTGTGGTGTGACGTGGTGTGGCGTCTTGGTGGTTTGGTGGTGGGCCAGGTGCGTACGTGCGAGGAGGAAGAGGAGGAGGAGGAGGAGGAGGAGGAGGAGGAAAAGGCCTTGTGTCCCCCCCCAGAGCGTTGTCAGCTACAAGGCTGCTGCTGTCGCCTGCGGGCGGAGAGGGAGGTGGCGGCCGAGCAGGTGCCGTCGTTGAGCTCTCGTGCCGAGGTCCTGCAGTGCAGAGGGGCCTCGCGTCTCGGGCGGTCTCGGTGCATCCATCGTCAGTTCCGCTGCGAAATTGCGATGCGATCTGTGACTTTCAACCTAGTGTTAGGTCGGGCCTGTCCCCCGACAGGGGGGATGTTCAAGCATAGTCAAACCATAATGTGGAGACTACTCTTTTCACCATGTTTGTTTGTTGTTGCAATTTGGCGGTATTTTTTTGAGTATTTTTTGTTTTTCGGCCAACATTCGCCTGTAGGGGGCCAGGCCCGAGCGAAACCTAGTGCGCAGGGAGCAGCTGTGTATGGTGTAGCCACCAGCATCGCCCAAACATGCTCACGCTATGTGCGCGCCGCTCCCCCCCTCCCTCCCCCCAGGGGCGACGCGCGCGCCGATACATCTTCTGGCACGTGCTCGGAGGCGGGCTCCCCTTTTCTGGCCCTGCCGCTTGGGAAACGATCTATGCTATACGATGTCTGTACCAGGGTTTTCGGTTCAGGCGTGCGCCTCAAATGGGAGGCGCATAGCACCAGTTCGTCCGCCTGCGCCCCATGTAAGATCGTTTCCTCGTGCCTCGAATTGGGCGTTCGTTGCGCTCTTCGTCGACCTGCCCGTCCTCCCGGGCGTGTGCACCCTTCGCTCAAGTCGGGAGCGAAGCAGAGACGCCCGCGTGCACGACCTCGCGTGGGCCTCGATAGACCACCCTGCTCGAACGTTCTCGAGGCACGAGGGCTGCCCCGCGATCTGGGGGGCACACTCGCGCACGTGAGGCGTTCAAGAGAGGGCCTCGCCTTCGGGGATCGAAGGAGTTGCCGTCTCTTCCACGGCGGAGGGCGGCGGAAGAGCGGCGGAGGGTCGCGGACGTAAGGCGAGGACGGCTCCGCCAGCAAAAGCTCGGTGGAAGTAAAATCTACTCCCCCAAGAGATACCATTTTTTGTGGATTCAGGGTTCCCAGAGTCACGTGACTCGGTGCGTACATCCTTTACTGAGATCCCAACCAGGAGAGGATTATGTCCCGTGCGCCCTCTTCCACTGCCTGCAGCGCGGGGAAGCAGACGTGAAGCTGCCTCCAGAGACCGTGATATGAATTGTTTGTTTTTTTTCGAGTTGAAGCGTCATCGGCAACTGGCGCCCCAGAGTAGTTCTGTCTCCTCCTTTCCCTTGCGTTCTCCCCATCTCCCTCGCCCTCTCTCTGCCCCCACGAGACCCTTCGCCCGGTGGCATGCCGCGCGCGGGCGTCAGCTCGTCCAGCAGGCGGACATGCGTGTCTGCTGCGCACGCAGGCCTCCCGCCTGGCCGACCCCACGGCCATAGTGCGTCTCACCGCGGACGATGGACCCAGCAGGTCCTTGGTCCTTCATCTCTCCCAAGTCCGTCCCCTGATGCCCCTTCGAGCCCTCGAGAACCGATTGGGCTGCCCTGGAGCCCCGTCTCCCCCACCCAGAGGCTCCTCCAGGTGACCCCCCAGCCCCACCCCCACAGCCCCCCCCCCCCCGAAAACCCTCAGCCCTCTCAGAACCTCCTCTTCTTCCTCCCCCCCCCGTTCGACTCGGCGGCGGCGGCGGCGGCGGCAGCGGCGATGACCGCGAGGCCTTCGCGCACACCCCCGCCCGCAGGAGGGCGAGTCGGGCGTGTCCTCGCTGCCCAGCGTTGAGGCGATGCCAGTGGCCAGGCTGGACCCGGAGGAGGGCCTCGTGAAGGACCTCTCCTTCCTCGGGGCACATTTCGATCCGATCGACCAGATTCGATGTCGATTTCGGCTGCCCGATCCGATTCGATTCCGATATTCCGACGATCCTGTCCGGCCGCCCCACTTGCGGGGAAGTGATGAACATCTGGCTTGACCGCGCCGTTTCCTGCTCCTGCCGCGGCGACAGGACGAAACGCCCCAACGCGCTTCGGAACCAGGGGCTCTTCGACGCGCAAGCAGCCGGCTTCGCGGGGGCGGAGCTGGAGCGGCCCGGGCGGCGAACAACGCGGCGAGCAGGACGGCCCAGACCTGGACTGGACGCATGCGACAGGCGCCCCGCGGAAATCTACTTGCCCAGGTGGCGCAATGGGGTGCTCGCGGCCAGGGACTTCGCGGCCACTTCTGGCATGCGCGGCGGCCTCCTCGGCGCGTCTGCCGCGTCCCCCAGCGCGGCCGCGGAGAGGCACAAGGAGTTCAAGCGGCAACACTTGGACACCGAACGCCAGTGCGCGGCGCAGGGCTTCACCTTCATAACCCATGGTGGTGGAGGCCCACGGTGGCGGGTGGGGGCGCGAAGCTAGGACCTAGGAGAGCTTTTGCGATCTTGGCCAAGCGGGTGGCGGACGCCACCAGGGAGGAAGCAGCCGCAGTGGCAGACCGGCACGCCCAGCGATTTTCAGTCTCCCTGCATCGGGGGAACGCGCGGGTGGTGCTGCGACGGCTACAACCGTCGGCGCGGGTGCCCGCTGCGCGCCTCGCAGCGGCCACGGCGGCGGCTGCGGCTGACGCCATCTCAGTCGCGGTCGCCGTCGGCGCCGGTTGGCCCTCTGCCCCTCCCGACCCTTGACCCCTGACCCGCGACGCCCCCGACGACCAACGGCGACCTCCAGCGCCGCGACGACCCGCGACAAACCCCCGCGACGACCCACGACGAACCCCGCGACGACCCTCGTTCCTTCCGCCCCCCGCCCGCCCCCGTCGTGCGCGCTTGCCCTCTGCTGCTTTAGCCGCCTCCCCTTGCCTCCTGCGTGGTTGTGTCTGCTCGTCGCGCTTTTCCTTGTTTCCTGGCCTTCTCCCCTCTCCCCCCTCTTCCTCCTCCTCCTCCTCCGCCTGCTCCTCCTCCTCCTCCTCCTCCTCCTCCTCCTCGTCCTCCTCCTCCTCCTCCTCCTCTTCCTCTTCCGCTCTTCCTCTTCCGCCACCCGCGCGGCGAATGCTCGCGCGGGGCACCCGCTGGCACGCTAGCGTTCAGCGCGGGTAGGCGATTGCTAGATCGAACCGCAGCCCCGCCGGGAGGCAGCTCGAGTTGCGCAGTGATGCAGCCGTGCTGACAGTGCAGCTGGCCGCCGTGCTCTTTTTCTTTGATCGGCCGTGATGCTGTGCTGCCCCGGGAACTTCATCAACCTACAGTGACCCGATGCTTGCACTGCGGTGTTGTCTGTATCTTGTCGCGGCCGATCCGATTTGGCTTCGATTCCGTGCCGACGAGATCCGATCCGATGCACGTTCCGTCCCGATCTTATTTCCCGATTTGATGTTATCTGATCCTGCCTCCCTGCTATTGTCGGTGTTGGACGTGAGGACGTGTGTGCGTACGGTTGTGAACTTTCCCTCGGCGTGTCGCGACGTCGGTTCTGGCCCGCCGTGTCTCTGCGCGACACGCTATCCACTTCCAATGCCCAGGCGTCACCGTCCCGAGCGGATCCCTGCCTCCCGCCCCGCGGAGCGGAACGACACGCTATCCGCTTGCTGGGCATAGCGTGTCGCCAGGGGTCCCCGCCGCGACACGCCAAACACAAGTTCGCGACCGTGTATCGCAGACGCCTGCGGCGAGCCACCGCGCCGCACCCTACCTTCCGGAAACTCACATGTTGCCAAGCGTCGGGCCGAAGGCTGGCCAAGCCGTTGGCCAAAAACATAAATTCTGGCAAGCCAGCAACCCTTCTTGCAACCAACACGGGTGTGTGCATCTGGTCGCCTCGTGCTTCCCGCTGCCTCCCTCCCTGGTCGCCCCCTTCGTTGGTCCGGAAGAGGGCAACAGTTCGTGGACACCCCCCCCCTCC